>OZ007586.1:382367273-382622998 GCA_963931845.1 Maratus michaelseni
AGGGAAAAGACCACATGCAGTTTTGCATTTGAGGGGAAAATGTATGCAATTTCCCAACCTATTTTTTTTTCTGTTGCAAAAGAAGACTATTTTTTATTTTGAAAACTAGAACGTGAAACATTATATTTGTTTTTTTATTTACTCAAATTAAACAAAATATCGTAATTTAACACTAGAATTACGGCAGCGGTCATTTTGACCATAAATCCAATTTAACGTATCATAACTTTGTAAATTTCTTGTTTATAGTCTGAATATTTTTTGACTTCTCCTAAAAACCCAAGAATATAACAAAATCTTTTATGTTCAATTTAAATAATTATTTTTGAAAATATTAGTATGTACACCTAGAATTACGGCTACCGGTCATTTTGACCGTATCTAGAAAATTACATATGTCAAGTTATTTTCTTCACTTTCATAGCTATTTCCGCTATTCTAATAGATAAGCAGGTGCATCTGTGGTGAGGGGAATATTGCTTTGTGTATTTCAAAGCATTATTTGTTAGGTGGGAAGTGAGGAAAGGGGAGAGAGAGGAAAAACACCTGTTTGACATCTGTTTAGAATTGCAGCGCGCCTTTTGACTGCGTATTTCTTTTGTGTTAGAAATGCTATTTTTCAACGGATACAAATATATTGAGTTGCATTTCGTTTCAGTGAATGTCAGAGTTCAGACTTGCTTATTTTATTTGCTTCTTGTCATGGCACGTAGAAGTGTTGGTAGAAAATATCTAACAAAAGAAGATGCACTAAAAGTTTTTAAAACTATTTCCGATGATAATTCTGGTTCAGATATTGAACCTGACGAAAATTTTCATATTGAAACTATATCCAGTTTATCCGACGAAGACTGGATTGTTCCTTCAGGAACAAGTGAATTTGATTCATCTGATGAAGAGTTTTCACGAAACACCAAATGAAAATGATAATTTAGATCCAGAAAAGCTTCCTTTGCCTGCTGCTAAGTACAGTTTCTAGAAATGAAATCAGTTGCAACGGTCAAGATCAAGAAAGTAGTCAAGACCTACCAAACAGAACTAGAAAACAACTTAGACGTACCCAATGCGAGGAAAACAAAAAAGATGAAGAAACAGCAAATGATGGTTCAATTTGGAAAATAGGAAATATTTTGACAAATGTTATAGGGAGACGTCCCCATCAGAATGTCTTACGAGAAGTGTCTGGGCTAACATCGCATGCAAAAAGAAAAACAGTTGATGGCAGTGCAAGTAGTGCATGGAAATTGTTTATCAACGAAAAAATATTGCGTTATATTCAACAGTGCACTGAAGAAGAGGCTCATAAAAAACCCCAAAATCCAAATTGGTCTTTGTCACTCAAAGAGTTAGACGCTTTCATATCACTGCTGTATGCTCGAGGAGCTTTGGCTGCAAAAGGTCTTTCTATTTTAAGTTTATGGTTAAAATCCTGGGGTCCGAAATTCTTCACTGAGACAATGTCCAGGGATAGGTTCTTGGAAATTATGAAGTATTTGCGCTTCGACATGAAGTCAACTAGATCCCAAAGGTTGTAAACTGATCCATTTGCCCTTATTTCATATATTTGGAATACATTTATCGAAAATTGCTTGATGAATTATAAACCGGGGGAAAATATTGTAGTGGATGAACAATTGTTTTCCATGAAGAAACAATGTCAATTTATTCAGTATATGCCTAAAAAGCCAGACAAATTCGGCATTAACTTTTGGTTTGCTACTGATGTGCATTCAAAATATTTACTGAACAGATTTCCGTATTTGGGTAAGGATGAAACCAGGCCCTATGGTAGAACGGTTGGCGAACATGCAGCTTTTCGCTTGATTGAACCTTACTACAACACTGGAAGAAACCTGACAACGGACAATTTCTTTACATCACTCAATTTAGTGAAACAAATGAGAAACGCAGGAATAAGCTGTGTTGGTACAATAAATCGTTCAAAACGAGAAGTACCTAATTCTTTCAAGAAAACAAGAGATGTGCTGTATTCTAGTAAGATTGCTAAGCATGAAAATATAACGCTTACGTCTTATCAAGGAAAGAAGAACAAAAACGTCTTGCTCCTGAGTAGTTTACACCCAACACTGGAAATTTCATCTAATGAAAAACAATAACTTGAAGTTGTAAATTTTTACAATGCGACCAAATATGGAGTCGATGTTTTGGACCAGATGGCCAGAAAATATTCTGTTAAGTTCTCATCCAGACGTTGGCCAGTTCAAGTTTTTTTAACATTCTTGATTTTGCAGCGATAAATGCATGGATTATTTATAGAGAGATGACTGGATATAACAACTACAGCCGCCATGATTTCATTTTAGATACAGCTGAGGAGCTCAGAAATATGTACGTTTCATAAAAAAAACCAACGCTTTCTTCTTCTAACCAGTTGAGAACTGATTCTTGTCACACTCAAACCCGTAAACGTAAACAATGCCAAATAAATGCTTGTAAAGGCAACAAAACTCAGAATATTTGTGAAAACTGTAGAAAATATGTTTGTGGAACCTGTACAAGTAAAATTAAGAAATCAGTAATCTGTGTATGCTGTCAAGTGTCAAACCGAATAATGTAAGTAATAAATTTATTTAATTTTAAATAAAATCAATTTGTATTTAAATTTGTTAAACTATAACAAGTTTTTAAAATCTTGAATGTTTTTTATTTTCTAAGTCTTTGTTATGCTAAATTAGCATTTGTTTACATTTGTTTATCTTATTAACTATATAGTTTACTTATTAAAAAAGCATGTTGTATATTTACAAGATTTAACTTACATAATATTAGCAAAAAATAAGCTTTTCGTTTATTCGAGACAAGCGGTCAAAATGACCGGTGATCGTAGTTATAGGTATACGGAAAACGCCGTAATGCTAGTGTTAATGTAGAAATTTTTTTGCATATTTTAAAATCATTTTTATTTGAAAGAAAATTAAATGTTTTCATCATTGAAATTTTTGTTGTTTTTTTTATAAATTTATAGCCCCATGTATTTTTTAAGATTTATTTTCTCTCTAACAAACGTATTCAGATTTTGCTTTCCATATATAAATTATTACTGGATGCTGTTCCATTTTGGAATATTACTAATTCATATTCAAAATTATAACTGAAATTAGAAATGTTTTAATTTTTTTCACATTAGAGTTTATTTATAAACACTATTTTATTTTTTTAACATTACATTCAAAATTCCATCTTGCTAGGTGACCATGGTCCAATTTATTTTTTTTAACAAAAGAGACATTTTCAGTGATCGGTGCAAAATTAGTTAAATTAAAAATATTATAACAAAATTATCTGAATATTATTATTAACTAGTGGACCCAGCCGGCATTGCTCGTGCCCATGATATAACATTAAATATACCTAAAATCAATGTTGAATGATTTTATATATTTAAAAGAAAATCTTTCAAAATCATCCTAATGCTGGTAGCCCCACTTGCTTGCAGTATCATATCCTCGATTTTCTATGGGTTTTTTTTAAATGAAAATGTATCTAAAGAAACTTAGATTTGTGGGCCCCACTGACTTCTTTAGTGTACACCAAGAGTTCTGCACAAGATCCGATCCGTTTTGATTTTATAATTTGAAACGAAAAACCGGCGTAGCCTGGGCCTTAAATGTATACCTAAAGTACGTATTGAATGAATTTATATATTAAAAAAAAAAATCTTTCCAAATGAACCTAATAATGGGGATCCCACTGCCTTCGCTAGATTTAAGTGTTTTTTCTCACCCCTTTTTTTCCACAAAGGAAAATTTAATATTGAAAAAAAAAATAGTTCTTATTGTCCAAATGCTTTTAAATTTTTATGAATTATAAATATAATATTACCTCTGAATAATTTTTGTGCTAAAATATTGATATTTAGCTATAAAATCAGGGATTTTATCTTCTTGCTTTTTTTTTTTCTTTTCACACATGGAAATCGGGAAATATTTTTATACCTGATTTTCTTTACCGCTAAATGTTATTATATCTAATCCAAAATTTTACTGGAACAACAGCTAAAAGGGTAGTTTAGGATATTAAAATTTTAGAGCAATAGGGAAAAAAAAAGTTTAAAAGTAAATAAAAGTGTGCTGTGTTAGTCCTATGGGATTTTTTTACATTCTCAAACTGATTCTCAAACTCTCCCTCTCTAAATCTCAAAATTTCTGAACCAAATTTATACTTGATCATAAGCTAAATTATTAGCATTGAAGAAGAGCAATAAATCAGGTCACTTTCCCTTTAAAAGTACTCCCTGAAATCATTTGTCCAGTTGCAATAAGGACACATCTAGCCAACGCCTGACTCACAAAATACCTCTTTTCCATAAGTTGGATACAATCTTTTTTTTTTTTATTAATCTCTTTTTTCAATATTTTCTGTAAATAAATTTTGCGATTATAATCGCTGTAATGTTATTTTAGTACAGTAGACTCCCTTAAATCCGCATTGTTTAAAACCAGAGGTTGTGCAGATTTTAGAATTTTGCTGATTTCTGGTTACTGTTTTGTTCACATTTTTAAACAGTAATTTGAATTTAATAATGCACTCAAAATTATACTGAATGCTTACAATAAAATAAAATAATAAAAATTAAGAAAATTTAATTAAAAAAATATTTAAAGTAAGGGTCAAGTTTATAATTGATAATACATAACTAAATATGCATAATGATGAAATAATTTTTTCTTGAATCATTCAGTGAAACTCCTTATAAATATACACTAATAATTCCCATCAAAATCTTAAAATAAAGTTTTATTTCATGTTTAACCATACTTAATAACCAAAAAGTTAAATTAATACATAAATGTATTTGTTAAAAAGATCGTGATCGCCACTTATATCAGTGCTAATCTTGAATTTTTTCAGAAAAAAATTTATCCTTCCTTAATGAGAAAACCTGAGTTGAATGATATTATCCAGAATTTCATATTAAAATGTATACAGAATGATATAAAAATAAAGAAAACTTAAATTTTTCATCAACATCTTTTTTAACTGTAAGTTTCATAATTTACATCTGAAACAATGTGCGGATTTTAGGCGTTTGTGGATTTTAGGGTTGCAGATTTGAGGAAGTCTACTGTATTATTATTTTTAAAGAGAAGAAATTGATATTTCTTTTGAAATTTTAATTGCCTTACTTTAAACTTACATGAGCAAGCAGATAAAAAAAGATTTAGTGATTGGCAATGTTTCTTCAGAAACATTATTCCTGTTATAAGAAATTTCAGTTAAGTAAAATTTGATGTGTTATGAATGCAGACCTGCCAACCTTTGAAAATGAGAAATAGTAGCACACCAAATTCAATTTTATCTGAAGGTAGGTTGGTTGGTTGGTGGTTGTTTTTTAAGCTGTAAATTTTAAGCGAGCAAATACTAATCAATATCCATAAGCACACAAAGTAGGAGACTCTTTTGTTTTTGCTAATTTTTTTGTTGCGGGTGGGATTGATTAAACATAATTATTCCTATTCAATTAATGCTCTGTCCACTCCTAAGCCAAATTTCAATATTTCACAGTGAATTTTCTGAAAGATTCCAAGGCAGTTGCAGGGAGGGGGTGATGGAATTATGGGTATATCTTCCAGAGAAAAATGTCTGAGTTAGAGTCCTTCATCAGGTCGAGTAAGCTGATACAACTGGGAGTGGGGGTCGGGGTGTCCACTCCCGCCACTTTTTTTTGCATCCCTTTGCCGAAATTTGCGTTTTGTCGCGATCTTTTGACAAAATTTGCAGTTTTTTCAAGATCTGTTGATGAAATTTGCAGTTTTTTCGATATTTTTTGACGAAATTTGCCGTTTTTCACAATGTTTTTGATGGAATTTGCCGTTTTTATGTGATTCTCTGATGAAAGTCACGTTTTTCCCGTGATCTGTTGACAAAATTTGTTGTTTTTTCGCGATCTTTTGACTAAATTTGCCATTTTTCACAATGTTTTTCATGAAATTTGTCATTTTTTTCTCGATCTTTTGACGAAATTTGCCGTTTTTCGCAATGTTTTTAATGGAATTTGCCGTTTTTATGCGATTTTCTGACAAAAGTCACGTTTTTCCCGCGATCTGTTGACAAAATTTGTCGTTTTTTCGCTATCTTTTGACGAAATTTGCCATTTTTCGCAATGTTTTTCACGAAATTTGTCGTTTTTTCGTGATCTTTTGATGAAATTTGCCGTTTTTCACGAAATTTGTCATTTTTTCGTGATCTTTTGACGAAATTTGCCGTTTTTCGCAATGTTTTTGACGAAATTGCCCGTTTTTTCGTGATTTTCTGACGAAAGTCACGTTTTTCCCACGATCTGTTGACAAAAATTTGTCATTTTTTCGCTATTTTTTGACGAAATTTGCGGTTTTTCGCAATGTTTATGACGAATTTTGCCTTTTTTGTGATCTTTTGACGAAATTTGCCATTTTTTACAATGTTTTTCATGAAATTTGTCGTTTTTTCGCAAGCTTTTGACGAAATTTGCCGTTTTTCGCAATGTTTATGACAAAATTTGCTGTTTTTTCGGGATCTTTTGACAAAATTTGTCGCTTTTCGCAATGTTTTTGACGAAATTTGCCATTTTTTCGCGATTCTCTGACGAAAGTCACGTTTTTCCCACGATCCTTTGACAAAATTGGCGACTTGTCTTCGAGCGAAAGAGGAGATTGATTTTTTTCAGCGATCATTTGCCAAAATACCGATACATTTAATGTCCGAATTTTCTGATTTATGACTGATTTTTTTTTCTTTTTTTTTGGAAATCATTGCCTTAATTTTTCAGAAAATTTGAACCAGAATCACCCCTGAACGATCTTTTGACGAAATTCGCATTTTTTCAGCAATCAGTTGAATGAAATTCACGTTTTTTCGGCGATACTTTGGCAAAATTTGCTTTTTCCCGCCAATTTTTTGACGAAATTCGCATTTTTTCAGCGATCTTGTAAGGGTTCATACTCATTTCCCCTCAAAAAATCCCCTGAGAATCCCCTGATGTATTTTCCAGAATGAATAATTTTCCCATGTTGACAATTAATGACATTTTTTAAAACTTAGTAAGTATTACCCCCCCCCCCCCCAAAATAAATAAATAAAGAGGTAATCACAAAAGTTAAGTTTTTACATCAGAAGGTTAAAAAATAAATATGTATATATATATATATACACACAGGTATGTATAAAAAACCTGTATGTATTTTTCCCAGATCAGCAGCAAATTTTCTAGGTATCAAGATTTTGTTATGTTACACACAAAATTCTTAAGAGTTGTGAAAGTTCCACTCTCAAGTTCACAACTGATTCTGAAGCACAAACTACTGATTTGTTACAGAATTTTTTGCAAAATTTACAAATTGTTGAACATTTTGCAGATACATGCTTTTACTTCACAAAGCATGCGAATAGCAGCAAGTGCCCTCATTTCCCAGAGTAGCCGATTGTTTTGCCAAATTTTCCCAGGTTTTTGGTATTTTTTAGAAAATCCCCTGAGATTCCCCTGATTTTTAGGACACAAAATTTATCCCCTGACTTTCCCCTGATTCCCAGGTTTCCACTGATGAGTATGAACCCTGTGTAACGAAATTCGCATTTCTTAGCTCGATCCTGTGACGAAATTCGTGATTTTTTGCGCGATCCTGTGACGAAATTCGTGATTTTTCAAGTGATCCTGTGACAAAATTCACGTTTTTTTTTTTTTTTTTATCTTTGCAGAAAATCATAGTTTTAGACAGATTTTAGACAGCATCGTAGTTTGTGGTTCAAAATCGTAGCAACTACGATTTTTTCGTAGCAGTTGGCAGCTCTGTGAATGTCAACTGGTGTAACTGTAACTTTTATGCTGTGTGGATGAAAATTATTCTGTAGTTATTTACATATTTATTTTTGCATTTTTACTTAACACATTATTATACAATAAACATCAAATGTTAGAATGTTTTTTGAAAGACAGATTTATATTGTTATTGTTCGCCATTATATGGTGGTGTACCGAGTAGAGCTTTGGCCGAGTAGCAGAGTACTTGGCCATTTACTACTCGGCTGAGTACAGAGTAGATACCGAGTAATTGTGTTTAAGAAAGAATCACTGATGGGAACATGAAGTGCACTTAGTGGTAACACTTTTATGTGTGTGTGTGTGTGTGTATGTTTATATATATTCATAAACATACATCTTAAGCATATAATCTAAATATATTTATTAAATTAGCTTCAATTTTTGAAATTTCATTTTTTTTTTCACCTTTTAAAGACAATTTTAGTAGATTAAAAAAATTTAAAACAGTAGCATTATTTAAAAAATATATAAAAAAAAAGAATTGATATATAAAAAGTCCAGTCAATCAATAGATACAATATTAAAACTGATTCTTTAACCCATCATTAGTCATTTTGATACCTGAAATCTGCCACTCAAAAATATAACTGAACAATTCTTGAATATTGCAAAATGTTTCATATTTTCTAAGAGTAACTTATTTTCTTTTGATTAAAAAAATTGGGTACTTGCATGTTATAGTGGCTTGAGGATAAATCGCCAAGCGACCAAGATTTATTGCTAAATTATAAAACACATATGACATTATAATATATGATGTATATAACATTTCGTGATGCATATGGCCAAGTTATTAGTTATAAATAATGCATATATGATATATACATATAACATACGCATAAGATGTATATGATATACATATGCATATGATATATACATATGACACACGCAGATGTATATGATATATATATATGGCATATAAGACGTAAATAATATGTATATAATGATGTATATGGTACATATACATTAGGGCGTATCGAAAAAATCCAAATTTCTTAGATCTTTTTGTGTTAGTGCGGAAAAGTTGTGAACTCGCTTTATTAAAAAACGTGCGAAATCTTAAAACTGTGGGTTGATATCTTCTGTTGCCTCAGTGAGCCTAAAGTTCCAAAAATTGGGCTAAAAATGATTACAAATCAAAAATTAATAAATAATCACAGATTTCGCTCATCGGTTTGAGGTGGTGCTTACAAGTTACTATTTTGTAACAACAACAACCATAGAAAATTGTAGAATTATGGATTAATATCTTCTGTCGCCTCATCGGCATCGAATTTTGGAAATTTTGACGCATTTTGGTAGATTTCTGCATAATGTTTACTGTTTGCACAATACACAATCGAGACAGACTGGGCTTGGCAGTCTGCCAAAATAGTGAAGACAATGTGGGAGCCCACAAGGAGTGTTCAAATGCGTTTAAAACTGGACAGCACAGTTCTTGTCAGTGAAAGGTATGGTGTCTCCAACAGAGCCACGACTGCTATTGCATCGCGTGTTATGCAAGATTTGGGTTTAATATCAGAATCTGATACCAGCCTCGTCACAGGTAAAAATAAAACATGGAGGGAAAAATCGAGAATTTACAAAAAATTGGTCTCAAAATCAAATGAAAATCGTTCCACTCTATCTGGCCTTTATTTTGATGGACGACATTACAAAACCTTAACATCAGAAACACTCGAGGACAAGCAGTTCTAAAGAACAATTGTAGAAGCGCATTGCTGTATTGTATCGGAGGCTGGTTCTTCGTATATCGGACATGTTGCACTTGAAAGCGGATCTAGTCTTGGTATAACTAATAACATTTACGAATACGTTACAAGTGCTTTATTGGATGAATTTAGCAACCTTATTGTTATTGGGTGTGACGGCACTGTAGTGAATACAAGAGTGTCTAATGGCGTAATTCGCAGGCTTAAATTGAAACGTCAGAGGCCAGTCCAATGGATTATCTGCTTACTTCATTTCAATGAGTTGCCATTACGACACCTGTTTGAGTCCATAGACGGCAAGTCATCTGGCTCCACATCTTACACCGGAGGCATTAGACGAAATCTCAAAGGATGCGAAAAGCTTTCAATTGTTGCTTTTAATAATATTGAATGCAAGTTGCCAGACATTGATCCTACCACCCTCAGTTCAGATCATAAATACTTATTAGACATTTGTTCCACCATTAGTTCTAGCGTTTGTTGTTCAGATATAGCTATCCGGGAACCGGGAACGTTGAATTTGTCCCGCTGGCTAACAACTTCCAATCGAATACTGAGGTTATATATATCAACATCAGACCCATCAAATGAGTTGCTAACATTGGTTGTATTCATTTTAAGAGTCTACGTACTCTCATGGTTCCGAATTAAGATTAGTCATTCCATAAAGGATGGTGCTAGGCACCTGTGGCATTTCATCAGCTCATCTCGGCAATTGCCAAAAAAGTATTGTGACATAATCGACCCAGTTATTTCTCGCAACGCTTTCTTTGCGGCTTAAGTAAACATGCTTTTGGCCATGTTATCTGATGATAGGTGCCGTATTAGGACCCTTGCAGATCGGCAGATTATCAAGACAAAAGAAATTAGCCCAGATGGAAATTGTGTTCGCAAATTCGTTATTCCTGTTGTTAACTTTGGAGGTACAGACTATGTAGATCTCATTGACTGGCAAGCTTGTTATGCGATATCGCTTCCTGTTCTCAGAGATATCAGTTCTCAAGAATTTCTGAAGATGATACAGGGCAGTATGCCAATGTATTGCTGGGACTTTATTAAATTTGCTTCACACACACACAAGCGAGTGAGCAGATTGTGAAACTAGTCACTGCAGCCTCCGGAAAAACAGTTGGGATGCAGAACAGGGATAGATTTATTAGAATGACACTAAAATCCAGAAAACACATGTCAAAATTTGAGACCAAAAATGATTACAAGCAGTAATGCTTGCTTTTGTCATTTGTATGTTCGAAAGGTAAAATAAAGTTTTTGTTCGCATTAAAATAAGGTAAGTGTCACGTGTATTTATTTAAAATTTTGCCTTCATTTTCCAAAATTTGGTATCAATGAAGCGGCAGAAGATATTAACATATAATTCTAAAATTTTTTTAAGGCTGTTGTTAGTTTTTCTCGGCGTGAAAATAAGGATGTTCCACTATTTTTGCAGATCGACAAACCCAGTCTGTCTCGATTGTGCATTGTGCAAGCAGTAAACATTTATGCAGAAAACTACCAAACTTCATCAAAATTTCAAAACTTCGATGCCGATGAGGTGACAGAAGATATTAACCTATAATTCTACAATTTTCTATGGTTGTTGTTGTTACAAAACAGTAACTTGTAAGCTCTACCCCAAACCGATGAGAGAAATCTGTGATTATTTATTAAGTTTTGTATTTTAATCATTTTTAGTCCAATTTTTGGAACTTTTGGCCCACTGAGGCGACAGAAGATATCAACCCACAGTTTTAAGATTCCGCACACTTTTTAATAAAGGGAGTTCACAACTTTTCCGCGCTACCGCTAAAAGATCTAAAAAATTTGGATTTTTTCGATACACCCTAATATACATCATGCAGTGCATACATATATATATATATATATATATATATATATATATGAATGTTTGGAGTATATATAATGTGTATACATTATGCATATATAAGCTTTTCAATGATTGTAGCAAAATCGTAGCTGCAACCTTGGTATAATTGTAATTGTGGGGGCCACTTTAACACAAAAATGCCAAAAAGGGTACTGGCTTTACAGTTTCTTTTCATTTCTTGCGTAATGTATAGCTAAAATGTTATTTTAGCAGTCCTCATAGGGAGCACATTTTTTCTGAGGCAGGTGAAATTTAGAATAATAAAAGTAACTGTCCTATCTGCTGAAAATATAGAATGATTAGTGTTTTTGCAGCATATTTTACAATATAACAAATTTAATTTTTTTTAATTGCATTTATTGTATTTTCTGTTTCTACACACTGCTTCTTTATCCAAAATCATAGTATTTTCCTACAGATTTAAAAATTACTTATTTTTTTTATAAAACTAAACTTTAATTTACATTAATTTTACATGGTTTTTTTCCTTATCTTCTTCTATAATTTATAGATAAATTTTTATGTACAGAATAAAGTTTTTACGAACTATTGCATATATTATACATTTAGATTCAAATAACATTTTACAGATCAGTTTTAAATTCATTTGTCTTCAAATATGCTTAAAAAATAAAATTCTTACAGCTACTCGGTATTGGCCGAGTACTCGGCAAATTGGCCAAGTAGGCCGAGTAACAAGTATATACCGAGTACTCGGTATGGCTCTACCATTATATCTACTAGAGCAGTGTGGAAGGCTTTAAAAACAACTTAGTTCCTTAAGAAACATTATTTTATTTGACGATGTAATTCACAAAAGACAGCATATCTTAGCTGTTAACTCAAAGAAAATAAAAGTAAAAATGTGCAGCTACATTAAAATCATAAATTAAACATCATGCATTATTAAAATGTAACAGACAAAAAGAAGCAAAGTAGAAGAAAAGTCCAGCCTTTTTAACTGCATTTTCAGAATATATTTTGCATAAACCTATTGCCATTACAACAATACAAACTCTTATTCGAAACGCCATTGGTCACTTACATACATGGTTTCAAAGTACAGAGCAACATTTTCCTCCATGGTTTCAACAAGTTAATCACAGTGAATAATGCTATCAAAAATCACAGTTACTGTCTGTTATACAGTAACTCATTGACTTTCAACGCTAGCAAGTGAAGCAATGTACTGGCAGTTTCAGATACGTAAACAAACTATTCAAGAGATGGTGAAAACCCAAAAGTGCATCAATAAAAGTAAATATACTAAACTTTAATTTAAAGATAAGATTGAATGAATGAATTCAATCATGAAAAGATGCACAACAGTTATAAGAAAAAATAATGTTTGAGTATGTGTGAGCGTTATTTAATGTGTTCCATAAAACATTTATTTTTTAAATTATACATTGGCATTCATAACACATCAGATTTTACCTAACTGAAATTTCTTATAACAGGAATAATATGTTTTTGAGGAAACATTGCCAATCACTAAATCTTTTTTATCAGCTTGCTCATGATGTTCTGTAAAACATTTATTTTTTAAATTATATATAAGCAGTATTTTGTATGAAGAGAATGACAGAGATTAAGTAATTCTCCATCATTTATTTATTACCTAAGATGTCTGCAAATCCAAACTGGCAAATTTCTGATATATTTTTATTCAGGAACCAAGAAATGCATTTCCTATTTTTTGATAACGACAAATGATCTTTCAGAAAATGCTGTAAATTTTGGTGTTAAAGACAGATTTTTCGTTACGCGAGAGCATGGGAATGGAATCAACAGTGTTGAATCAATACAACAATGATACATTGCAAATTAAGATGTAATGTCATTAATTTAAAAAAATAAATGCTATTTGATTACAAATCACTTCAACAGTTAGCTGTGTCAATGTCATGTATATACGTGCAAAAGTGCGTGCATGAATATGTGAATAATTCTTTCATTATTAAGTGGGGGAGGGGGGGGAGGGAGAAATTTTTTTTAAATACTTTTAATCATTTCTTTTCTCGTAATAATAAAAAAATAAATGTATTATGCAGACATCGATAAACTTGCTTACTTACGGCGCGGATCAATTTTGTAACATGAGAGACGGTAGTTTCTCGAGTGACGCAGCAAAAACCGAAAACCGAAGATTACTGTCACTCTATATATACACCTAGTTTCAGTTCAAACGAAAAGCGAAACGCCGACATTTAATATCTCAGCAAATATGAGGGAGGCATATCGTTTTGATTTTTTGACAGCTGTCTTATATCTCCGGTCTAACTCTATCCTGAAATTTATACATTTCTACATGCAATAGATTTTAAGATCTGGAAACTCATTTTTAAGTAAAATGGGAAGTTTTTCTGTTTGCATGTAATGGTGTCATGGTGTAAAACGCTATTCTCGATATCCGCCCGGACGATTTTTTTAAAATTAATATATGATAATAATCAGTTTTAGATGAAGCGAATCCCCCGACCCGCTTAAATAGGAAAACTCTAGTTTTTTATATAATCTGGTTTTAAAATGGGACTATTTTCTGTAGAAACGCATAGCACATTTTTACGCTTTTCCTCCGCGGCATGGTAATAGAATACCCAGTTTGGTAATGCGCGAAATCTCGTGTACTGGCCGGAGCGCCATCTATTGTCAGTAATTGAAGTTCAGCAAATCGAAAACCTTTTTTTCTCTTGAGCTGTATTTAAAAAGAAATTCTGTTATTTTTTTTACGAGTTTTTTAATTAACTATTTTAAGAGTTTGTAAAATATTTATGTTAAATTTTAAAAATTGTAAATAATATATATATTTTTTCCCCACTGTACTATTAAAAAGGAACAAAAAATATTCATTCTTATTCAAAACAAGCCTGGAACTCAGATATATCTTTTTTTTTCTTTTAAATTTTATTGTACTTTGATATCTGGGATTTATCACGTAATTCTCGTAAATATTTTATAGAATAACTTTTTTTTTTTCTAATTAAAACAAATGATGCAATGTTTTTATATGCTTTTATTTATTTTTTTAAATAAATAAAATATGAAAACCAGGACTTTCAGTTTAAGAATTCGTTAAATATTTATAATAAATTTTACAAACTGTAAATAACTAAAAATTATTATTATTATTATATATATATATATATATATATATTCTGTTTCCCAGCTGTATTATTTAAAATGAGCAAAAAATATCAATTCCTATTCAAAGCAAGTAATTGGAATAAGGTAAATTTTATTAGCATTAATTTTACTGTACTCAAACTATTTAAAGAGCTTAAGACAGTAGCTAGATTTAAAAAATATATATGCCTACTGCAAATGTAAAATAAATTTGAAACTTGTAGCAATTGGGTCATTGCCCGCTAATTGGGCCCTCGGTCCCCAAATTTAGCATGTAATTTTCAGTTAGAGCTGATATTTTATACTAATAGAGTAGGATAATAATAAATATATTTATCTAAATATTTATTTACATACTCCTATCTATACTTTGAGACATTGGAAATGTTCAAATTTTTGTGACAATAAAGGAAAGGAGACCCCTGGAAAAGAGAAATAGGGTTTCATATATTGCTGGATTATTGTAATTTTATTCTTATATTAAATGTAATATAGATACAAATACAACTAGCTTTTTCTGTAAATTAATACACATGTATAATATGAATCATTTTCTACATTTAAGACTTGTTGTAAATAACTTCCTATTTGAAATATAGGTTTTTTTTTTTTTTTTTTTTTTTTAATCAAAACATAATTTCATTGTCTATGTATTTATTGCATATGATAAAGATATTTTGATAAATTAAAAAACTTTTGTGCTTATGTGTGTATATTTAAATAAAGATTACACAAGAAAAATTACATATCTTTATTTAAGAAACAAACATTTATTTAACAAAGACAGATACAAAAAAAAAAAAGTGCCCAGTTAAACTGATGGCATTGAGCTCACAGGCTATGCACACTAATTGTATATTATACTCTTATTTCAAAGAATAGTACCCCTCGAAAAATAAAGAGATCGACAATAAATCAAGAGGGGGGGGAGATTGGCCCGCCGTTTCCCCCCTTTATACTTAACCAATGAACCCCCAAAACTAATCAGGGAAGCGTCTTATAACAATGAATCTATAAACAAAATTTTAATCAAATCATTTAATTTGGCATGAAAAACACATTTATCCAAATTAAGGGGAGGATTAGCCCCCCCGTTCTCCCCCTTTATACGTATCCAATGAACCCTCAAAATTAATGAGGGAAGTGCCTTATCCCAATGTCCCTATAAACAAAATTTGAATCAAATCTGATAATTCTGCATGAAAAACCCATTTATATAAATTAAGGGGGGGATTAGTACCCCGCTCCTCCCTTTATAATTAACCAATGAACTCCGAAAACTAATCAGGGAAGTATTATCACTATAAACCTATAACCAAAATGTGAAGCAAAACAAATATTTCTATCAAGAGTTATCGCACTACGTACATACTTACGTACATACAGAACCGGCGCACATTAGCTCTCAGGCTTTGATAGCCTGTGAGCTAAAAATATAATTTCAAGAATTACTCGGATATAAACATTTAAAAATCACAACATTCATCTTAGATTTAAAAAAAAAAAAAAAAAAAAAAAAAAAAAACCTATATGTGTATATATATATATATATAATTCCAAAAAGACGCACAAAGGCTATCCATTTTATTCAGTTAATTTATCTGTTGTATCCCCCCCCCTTTTTTTTCCCCGGAAAGGGTGGATTCATTTTTTGAATTGGTGAAAAGATAAATTGAGCTAGCGGGCGAAGCCACTAAGTTTTATTCTTATAAATTTATACCCTATGCTTAATTTCGACTGAATGAGATTCTCATCAATAACAGCACAAAAGTAATGATATCAGTTCAAAAACCCTTAATGGGTTAAAAGTTGTGAGGCAGCACTTTCTTTTGGCTCTAAGAATTTTAAATATGGGTCTTAAAAGTAATGATATCAAATTTGAGTGACTCTATATTAATATTTTTTTTTTAAATCATCATTTTCTTTTTAGTTTTATTTATATTCACAGGTGCAATTATTATCTTAACATGAAAAAATATATAAAATTTATTCGTTGATGCTTTTTCATTCAGATCTCTCAGGAATTCAAAATATGGGCTTTAAAAGAAATGATATCAAAATTTGAGTGACACCTTGACGTGAATTTAATAGGATTGTTTTAAAATTCAATTTAAATTATTTTTTGTTTGTCTTCTAAAGTATATTTACACATACAAACAATACTTTTAATTTTTCAATACACTGTTAAATATATTACTTTCACTGAGCCTATATTATGTATTAAAATGTAGTTATTTCAATAAACTGATTTATGTTTTGTGCCACGCTATCCAAAATCATAAGTAAAATTTTTGTAAATGATTATTTTGCGTCATAGTATCCAAACAAAAGAAAACGTATGCAAGTGGATAATATGACACAAAATAATCATTTACATAAATTTTACTTATGATTTTGGATAGCATGGCACAAAACATAAATCAGCTTATTGAAATAAATACATTTCAATACATAATATGGGCTCAGTGAAAGTAATATATTTAACAGTGTATTGAAAAATTAAAAGTATTGTTTGTATGTGTAAATATACTTTAGATGACAAACGAAAAATAATTTAAATTGAATTTTAAAACAATCCTATTAAATTCACGTCAAGGTGTCACTCAAATTTTGATATCATTTCTTTTAAAGCCCATATTTTGAATTCCTGAGAGATCTGAATGAAAAAGCATCAGCGAATAAATTTTATATATTTCTTCATGTTAAGATAATAATTGCACCTGTGAATATAAATAAAACTAAAAAGAAAATGATGATTTAAAAAAAATTATTAACATAGCGTCACTCAAATTTGATATCATTACTTTTAAGACCCATAATTAAAATTCTTAGAGCCAAAAGAAAGTGTTGCGTCACAACTTTTAACCCGTTAAGGGTTTTTGTACTGATTTTTCTATACTGACAGGTTTCCCTGTAAAGCAGGAAATGAGGCTGCAATAGCACAATGTAATTAGGCAAATATTCTAATAGCCAGATAAGCATTGTGTCATGTGGCGAAAAGAACTTTTCTTTAATTTAGACATACAATGATATATTTTTTCGACTGCCATCTTATTAGCAGATTTTAAATAGTAATGCAACAGTTAAGATTAATTATAAGTGCCTGTGTGCTACAAGTTTAGATAAAATTTATTTATTTGTACAGTACACAAGGAAACTATTATAAGCATGCAAATGAAAGGAAATTTGAAAGCAAATCTCTATTTTTTTTCCCCCGTCTCTTTCTTGCTTCTTCTACTGTATAATTCTTTATAACTAATGCTTTTATCCTGAAAAAACTATTGGAAATTTTCTTTGAATATGCTTTGACGTCGAATGTGACCAGTTAAAAGACTCTGATATTTATGTTCTTACATTTCACTTGTTAAATTTATTATATTTTTACTCCTGACATATTTGGCTGATTTTTAGCTCAAATAATGTATTCACGTAGTGAAAGATATTCAAATGATTCTTTGATATCTGATACACGGATACATCGGATATATATATATAGCATCTGTTCACAACTGGTGCAAATTAGATAATATTTTCCCCTATATATACAAAAGTTTTATTATATATATATATATATATATATATATCAGCAGCTATTTTTACCTGGATATTCTAAAGTCGTCTGTTAAAAAATTATCCTTACAGAAACCTTTATATCTTTTTTTAATTTTTGCACTAGAATAGAAAATGGAAGAATTTGGAAATTTTTGAAACTAATTACATAATGCTTAAAAACTTATAAGATGCAAAATTTTCACATCCATCTTGTGTTAAGAAGGGTACTTGATGAGTAAAAACCAACGTAAATAAAAGCAAAAATAAAAATGACTGGGACATGCATTTCAAGATTTCTTGAATAACAATTTAATTCATCAGTACAAAATGTATGAAAGAGAAAATTAGGAATTATAGCAATATTTAAGTATGCTACTGTTAGTTTTATTTCTCAATTCTCTTTTATTTTTCTCTGAATGTTAAATTCACATGTGTTTTTCATACGTTATGTATTTACTAAAAGCTGTTTTATGAACATATAAAACAATTAAATTGTTCCTTTTATGAATAGTAATTCTCATCACAACCTTTCCCAGATGAATTAAAAAAAAGTATAAATTAAAACACAAGTTTTATTACATATATCTTTAAAATAAAACTTTTATATTTGAAAGTTTGGTGTTTACAGTAAGAAGTAAATTAAACATTTTTTTTAACAGCTCTTCTACTGACTTTCAAAACTATCTGAGATGTATGTAATAAAAACACATATCTAATTTTGCAGATTTGTTGCATGTGTATTTTTAATGTTTTTGTGATGTCAAACTGTGCAGTTTGTAGTAATACTTAATTAGAAAAAGCTTTTTTTTTTTTTACATTAAAAATATACAGCATACTTTTTCACATTTTTGTAAATATTTAGAATAGCTGAAATGTTTTACCAAAAATAAATGAATTCATAATAAAAACAAGTTGTATATAAGATTACAATTCTACAGTTATCTTCTATACTATTATTTAAGTCGAAAATAACTAAACGCCATGATCTGACGGGAAACGCAATCACCCAGATGAGACATTAAGGGGAGATTTTATCAGGAGATAATCAAGCACAAAAGCGTTTGACATCTCAATAGAGGAGTAAGGATTAGCTATGTAGGGAAACAAACATCTTTGTTCTTAACCAAAGACAATTTTTGACCGGACAGGTTCTAGGTAACAGAGAGAAAATGGGATAGCTTATTTACTATCGGTTAGCTGTTGAACTGGTTAATTGGAATGATGCAAGGAAACTTTCTCACTATTTTCAAAGAATCATCAAAACAAAGAAAGCTCTTTTTTGTTCCTTTGTGAAATTCATCTTTTCTTCAATACAAATTGAATAAATTATTCTGTCTCCAAGTTATTTTTCTGAAAACATAAAACAATGTTTTAAATCAGAAATACAGATTTCAGAGCTCCTTTAGCTTCAAAACCCCAGGGCAATCAAAATTAAACTTTTGCTTTTGAATAAGCGATTTACAATTTCAATCTTTTTGAAGCATGGAGTAAAATCTTTGCCCACATACATAAGGGATCAGGAAGGAAGTCAGCACTTATGTTGCATATAATGAGCTTAAAACTTTTATCTTTACAGGGTGCAGCTGGTATTTGAGAACACACATTATAGGTAAAATACCATCCTCTATGTCATAGTTAAATACTTTTGTGTTACATGTAACTATGGCAGAACTTAGAGACTAACTCAGAAAATGAAGAGGCATGTTGTCATCTCCTTGGGTGCAGGCCACTCCGATTCAGAGATTGTTGCAGTCTTGAAAGTTGCCTGGTCATTGATCTTGAAAGTAAGGAGAGAACCGGAGGCTGCCAGGGCTGATGTGGCACCATGCCCCAAAGGAAACGACATTGTCAGAGATCTTAAATTGTCAGGGTGCCAGAATTTGTCCATCATGTCCAAGCTACCATCAATGAGGATCCTAGGATGTCATGAGGGCACTCGTGAGGCAGCTGCAGATTGGCGAGGCCACCATCTGACATGTGGTTTATAAGGACCTTCATTCCTGCACCATTTGTTTTCAAATATCTACCACACCCTCTATGTTTTGTTCCATTTTTGGTTTCAATACATGAAATATTTCATAATACTTGACTGAAATGTTCATTTAATTAAACTTTCTTGGATAATTTGCTTAATCCAATATCTTTCTGATCCAGTTTAATATCCAGATATGTTGTGTGATGAGGAGAGGATAAATCTTGTCTGATAGAACCTAGGAGAACTGCCTGACTAGAGCCAAGTACCTCCTGAACAAGCTGAAACATCCAGAGGAGCCAGGAATGCTGTGGTTTTCCTTTGATAAGAAAAACTTCGTCCAGACCAGAAGGTGAACTTCAAAAATTGTTGGTGGCTGTGTAAAACTCGCTGATGGTTCTTAGGATCATGAGCAGTGAAGGCAATGTGATGCCTCCACATTTCTTTCTTAAGGTGTTAAACATGGTTGTGCGAAGTCATGGATTACTGCCGCAGCATGGGTAGGACAAGGAATTTTAAAAAGATTCTGCACCATCTCTTACAGCCCATTTAACCCAATAATGGCTGCCCAGAAATTTTCATGACCATATCATCCTCAATTTGTGCCTTCTCCCTCCCCCAAGATATTAATCCAATGGACTATTACGTATGGGGTGTGGTAGACAAGTACTCCAATAGGCATCCACACCATTGCAGCTTTTAGGAAAGCCATTATGGATGCATTGGCAAACATTCCCAACACTCATCTCATATTGCATGCAGTCAGTTTTGACAATGTTTAGAGGCTGTTATTGTGGCTGATGGCAGTTTCATTGAATGATGTCATCCACTGTGTATATGATCACCTGTACAGAATGTTAGAAGGCAATAAATGCTTTATCTCTAGTGTCTGTTTGCCTGTAGATGTGACACTGTTCTCAAATATCTGCTGCACCTCTATGTTTTGTTCTATGTTTGGTTTCAATACACAAAATATTTCATATTACTCGACTGAAATACTCATTTAATTAAATTTTCTTGGATAATTTGCTTAATCCAACATCTTTCTGATCCAGTTTGTGTTATATAATCATAACTTTATAGGGTCATAAGTCGGTAAATATAACATAACTACTATTATTTTCCTTCTTGACATTTGTATATAATTTCATGAAAATGAAAGAAAAAAAAGGAGTAGGTATTTAACATGCAGATATATTCAATGCATAATTTACAAATAATTCTTAGAGACGAGAAATGGTAGATACTTACGATAAGATGTTTATTTGAGCACATTCTTAGCCTAGTCACTAGAAGATTTATTACTCTAGATAATGAAGCATCAACAATGGGATTGAAAGATGATGAATTATGGATTGAGAATGGCTTCACAAGTGCATGTACCAATGGTAATGTTGAATGCAAAGAACCCTTATGAGCAATATCAAGATAAATATCTATATCTTCTTTTGCAATGGCAGTAATAGGATCTTTGTTTGGATGATCAATTGGAAAATAAAGTTTAGGCACTAAACTGAAAATACACAAAGACATCTGTTAGTAATAATTTAATAATCATATCACAGAAACACATTTTAAAATATTTCAAGAAGATGCGATTCTAAATAGTTCATTACTGCATAATTTGCCAACATGTATAAGTTCATGTACAATGGAAGAATTGGTCACCCTTTCTGGATATATTTTTTACTAATTAAAAAGTTTAAATATTGTCACAAAAATTTGAAAAATAAATTGTGCATGGTTTCTTTTTCTTTCTCATCTTTCATGAAGTCATATCAGTAATGAATATCACTTGTAATTTTTTTTTAAACTTAGTAGTATAATTCAATATTTGTTCAAATTAGAAAAATTCAGTTTTTATAATAGGCACTAGAGAGTCATTTAAATTTTTAATGGAGTGTAATTTAAGAGGTTAACAATTAACGTAATAGAATATTGGAATGTTCTTCATAATAGTTGTTTTGTAGTTTCAAAATTGGTTGCAAAAAAAAAATTTTTAACAAAAAAAACTATGCTGACTTTAATAAAATTAAATGTCCAACTGTCTTAGAAATAGTCACAGAAATAAATCATTTAAATTGGAAATTCATAAAGATTAAAATCATTTTGTAGTTACATGGATGTAGATCTTTTTCCTCCAGATGGTGAATTTGCTTACGCATAAAAATAAAACTTGCTAATGAGATCAGAAAAAAAACTAGTTATAAAATTCCTAAATTATGAAAAAGTAATGAATACCGAACAAGAGCAACAGCAGCAGCTTGTCGAACTCTGTAATCTTCATCACCTAGCAAGGGTATTATCACATCATTTAAAATTCTATCCTGATAACATGTATTTTTTGAGAGTGGGCAGTTAACAGTTCTTTTACTTTCCAAATAATGTATCACTTTGAAAGACATTGATGATATCACTTCAGTCAATTCTACCTGTAAAACACAAATTCATATTAATCCAACATAATATTAAAAAGCAAAGAACTGAATTGATTTAGCTTCAATTAAAACTTATAAAAAAGATTTATCATAAAATACATTAAAAATAATTTTAATGTTCACCAATTAGTTCTAACTGTAACCATTTACTATCATTAATTATCAAATCTGAAGAAAACATGTATTGTCACAGACAATTCACGTGAATTGCGGATAACTTTGTTTGATTATACAGTACATGCATAGTGGGATTATCGATACTTAATTGTGATAATACAGCTAGAGTTAGCAAATACAGTCACTCTATCAACCAGGTGGCTAATGAACTCTAATTATTTTTAGCAATAGATGAAAACATTTAATGAGAAAACTTACATTCAAACCAAACTTCAGTCGATGTTTAAAAGTAGTTCATCTAAGTTGACAAAAGACTATGAATAAAGCAATTAAGCAGATTCACAAACATGCAACAAATTACATGGAATTTTTAAATTATTATTATTTTTTTAAATAATACACAATAAATGCATACTTAATTTGCCTCAATGCTGAGTTCAAAGAAAAAATAAAGACAAAAGCTGGGTTAAGATTGCCTAGTTTTGTAAACACCTTTCTAACTGTTTTAAGTGGTTAAACTCCTACAATTGGATACTTGCTTGCACAAACTAAAGAGGAAAGATTATTTCTTGGGGTTTATATTTATTATCACTTGGTTTCTATTTCTTCTTTTATTATTACTCATGGGAACATTATTTCCTGAAAATGGTTAAAAATCAATACTTTTACATAACAATTTGCTTCTTCCCTACTTTCATAACAATGTTGGTTCTGTCCAATAAATTTTACTGGTTTGCTATCTTTGATTCAGCCACAAAGCCTATATTTCCTTTCAGGAAGGGAAGGTCCAGAATTTTTTTTTCAGTAAAAACTGCTAAAATTGAGCCAGAAGAAAAAGGTGAAAAATTCTGTTTTAGATAGCTTTTTGTCTTAGCAGATGTATTTATATGTTGTTTATATCACTGGAGTAAAAGGAGTTTTCCATTATAGGCAGCTTCCGTTATCACAGGTTTATATATGTTATATATAAAGTAAAACGTGTCAAAACGGAACTTGTCTATAAGAGAATCCTCTCTTAAATGGAAACATTTCTTCATCTCGATGGAAGAATTAACATACAATTATACCTGCTGAGACAGAAAACTGTCTAAAACTGAATTCTTCATCAGACTCTTCTGATTCTGTTTTAGCAGGTTCTCCTGTATATATATATGTAAGATATCGATACGCCTCTGTATAACGGGTGCACCTCGATATAACGAACGCACATCGATCCCTCTGAAACGACAGACGGTCGATCGCCGCTATCACACATTCCAGTAATCGGTATAACGTCGTTGATGTAGTCGTGCGAATGTAAAAGAAATCAGCAAGCATTTTCCTGGGAACTAGCTTTTATTCCAATTAATTACAAGTCTCTTCATAAGCTAGGCCCAGGGGACAGTTTGAAGAGTCTTTTACCGGGGAAACATCGTCTTATCGTTCATATTTCGGCGAATTGCCGGACTTACAACGGCAAGGATGCCGTCGCACTTCGAAGAATACTGGCCGTAGTTTTTGTGGAGAGTGATTAGAGTCAAAAGCCACGCAAAAACGTGCTCCTCACATTATATACGGCCGGACCACCGCCAGAGACCGCTTTGCAACTTATGAAATAATGTAATTTAATTGGCTAATTAGCCCTTGACTCATATCTGGGTAAGCAGCCCAGATAATTAACATGCAAGATGCAGCCACCGGGAGAAGAGAGATGCGTTACCGTCAGCACTTTTAATCTTAACGAGGATTCAAAATTAATATCTGTTCGTAATAAATGTATTGTAAGGAAAGTTAAGTTACAGGGGCAACTAGAAATGAAGGCAAAACTTTAAAATTTTGACACGCGATTTAGGGATTTTAAACTTTGAATTTTTATATTTTAGTTTCTGATTTGGAATGGGTTTAACTAACCTATCCTTTCATATCAATCCACCTTTGTTCACATTCAAAATTCTTTCATACTTTTTCACATTCATTTCACATCCCCCCCCTTTAAAAATGAGCACCACAGTACTTGTCAACAAGGGCTGTGGGGCTCAACCCCATAAGTTAAACTCATTTTAAAATAGGCTATCGATTTTTTTTTTTTTTTTTTTTTTTTCTCTACGGAATTCTAATTAGACTCTCAAACTGCTTGGGCTTACTTTTACATAAAATACTGGTACTATTTGATGATATACACTGAAGATTAAACATATGACATATACTGTAAACAAAACACAGCTGCAGCAAAAAAAAATGTAACATTTCGCGCGAGAACATTATGTGCTATTTTTTGAAAGTCTATTAGCACATTGCAAAAGTTTTTGTTAACCAACATGTCCTGTGTGAATTGTTCTTGGGTGTTGGTTCATCAGGAAAGGTAAACATTGCACCTTTCTTTAAACATACAATACAATAAAAACTAAATAATATGATACTTTAAAACAGAAATATAATATGGCAAATACTTATATTATTTACAAAACACAAACAATTAAAATATGCACTTAAACTTATAAAAATATTTCAACATGATATAAACACTTATTCAAAACATTAAATTTTAAAAAATATATCATAAAAGATATTTCAAATATATTGTAAATATAGGACAAAACAATTACTACAAATGCAATAAAAACAACACAAACATGAAAATGTCATATGAGCAGTTACAAGCTCTGTTACTACTCCAAAATATCTATTTACAAGCATCTTTGGGCTTATAGGACACTCTAGTGGGAATTATTCTCAGGAGAAAAAAAAAAAAAGATTGAACTGGAAAACTTTGTAAAAATAGGAAATTCTACCCAAAAAATAAAAAAAAATTAGGCTATCCTTTCCACCATGCTCAGTGAGACATGGATTTCTAAACTCTGAGGTGATTATCATCCAAAAAATGTGTCTCTTGCACAAGGAAAAAGGAAAAGTGGATGCCAGATAATCACCTACAGAGGGAAAGCAAAGCAGTTTTGCCAAATTCTCCATTCTACATGGAAAGAGAAAATGGGAAAACAGTTCGACTATAGACGGGAGGCCACGGAGTGGAGGACCCCTAACGTGTTCCTAGTTTTGTCATTGTATAATAAAAAAAATAAAAAGGTTAGCAGTACTTTAAAACTGCTCTGCCAACTACACCGCTGGGTTTTAAATTAACATCCAGCTGGGTCCTCATCCAAACACTAAAATGATAGAGGGACGATAGGAAAGCAAAAATAAAAAATTGAAAGATGAAAGAAATAGACGGGGGTTATTCATGGTAGAGTTTTAAATTTTGAGGGGGGTTATAGAATCTCAACTTGGAGGCGTGCACTATTTCAGAATTTCTCTTAAAATGTATACTGGGTTTATCAATTTCAAAACTTACATCAGATAGTTGTTTTAAGATAGTATATGGTCCAGAATATGGTGGAGTCAATTTACGTGTATTAGGATAGTGGAATTCTTCATACATTACAATGTCACCAACTTTAAACTTTACAGGAAGAAAACGAGCATCGTAATGGATTTTATTTTTTTCATGGTAAGCTATTGTTCTTTCCTTAGCTAATTTTCTAGCTTCTTCAACAGGAGGGTAATAATCATTATCTGGCAAAAGAGGATCATAAGGTAATTTTCCTAACAGCAAATAACTAGGTGGAAATTGAGTTACAGAATGTGGAGTAGCATTATATTGATACAATACTTCATCTAAAAATTTTGTCCAAGGTAATTTAATTGGTGATGAATTTACAATACATTTTAATCTGGTGACAATAGTTTGATTTAAATGCTCAATTTTCCCATTCGTTTCCGGGTGATGACTGGAGGTTAATCTGTGTTTTACATTATAATTACGAAGAAAGCGTTTAAATCTAGAAGCTGTAAATGCTCCATTCCTATCAGTAAGTATTTTTTCTGGTACTTGAGTTTGAAATAATTGTTTCAAAATGTTTGTATAAGTTTCAGTTGTTACACTTTTTGACGCGAAACCCCACACATAGCGAGTTGCATGGTCTATGACCAAATGCAGATATTTCTTTGCCGAATTATAATGATTAAATCCGCCAACAGAGTCCAATGCCAAGCATTCAAAAGGTATATCCGTTGGGGGCATGAGCTGCAACAAACCAAATCTTTTTTGCCTACTTTTTTTGTTGATTTGGCAGGTATGACAATGTTTTACAAAATTTTCAATATCTTTATTAAGATTAGGCCAATAATATTGATTTGTAATTAAATTTATCATCTTATAAATTCCAGGATGTCCAAAATCTGTGTGGGCTTTTTCCAAGAGGGGTAAACGTAAAGCCATGGGGACGACAATCTTATACAAACTTTTCTTTTTAATCACAATAACATCATTAATTTCAACATATTTTTTACCATCTACCTGGACATTTTCTTTTTTCTGATTTTCTCTGATATCATTCAAGTTGAGTAAATGTGTATGATGTGGGGGGTCTTCTGAAACAGGTAATCTAGACAGCATATCAGCCTCTACATTAGTGGAGCCCTTTTTATATTTAATATCATAGTCAAACATACTCAATTTAAGGGACCAGCGGAAAAGACGTCCTCTTAAGTTTTTAACATTTTTGAGCCAAGTGAGAGCCGCATGGTCTGTATGAATGACAAATTTTTGACCGTGTAAATAATGGTAAAATTTATCTAGAGCATCCACAATTGCCAAACATTCGAGTTCAGTAATTGCATAATTTTTTTTCATAGTCGCGAAGATTTCTAGAATGATATGCTATGGGGTGCAAAATACCATTTTCATCAGCCTGTTTCACAACACATCCCACTCCAAGACTTGATGCATCTACAAATAAATTACAAGGTGTTTTGGGATCAAACAATCTTAAGATAGGTTTTTGAATTAGAGCTGCTTTTAATTTTTCAAAAGAATTTTGACAGTTCTGGTCCCATACATAAGGAACATTTTTCTTTAAGAAATTATTAAGAGGATATCTAACCTCAGCATATTTATGAATGAATTTATTATAAACATTAATAGATCCCAAAAAGCGTTGTAACTCTTTAACATTGGTTGGTGGTTTTAACCTCTTGATGGTTTCAATATTCGGGTTATCGGGTGTAATACAACCAGTCGACACTTCATATCCAAGAAAATTAATTGTTTTTTTAACAAAATTACGTTTAGACAACTTTAGTTTAAGATTTTCATGGACACAAATATCAAAAATGGTTTCCAAATGATGGTAATGTTCTTCTTCATTTTGTGAGAATACAATAATATCATCAAAATAACTGCATGCAAAGTCAATTTTATATTTATTTAGGATTCTTCGAAGGATACGGTTGAAATTTGCAGGCGCATTTTTCAAGCCGAACGCGAGCCTCTTCCACTCAAATAAGCCAAACGTTGTGGCAAAGGCTAATTTTTCAGTATCTTTAGGGTGGATAGGTATATGCCAATATCCACTTGCTAAATCAAGAGTGGAAAACACTTTAGCTTGCACCAGTTTGTCCAATAAAGTGTCGATTCGGGGTAAGGGTTCTGCATCTGTTTTGGTTATGGCATTTAATTTTCGGAAATCGACACACAACCGAGTTTTCTTTCCTTCTTCACGTTTATAAACTAAGGTTACAGGTGAGGAATAAGGGGAATGACTTTCTTTGATGATACCGGCTTTTAACAAATTTTGAACTTGTTCTCTAATTTCTTCTTCTTCCTTAGGGGAAGTACGATAAGCTCTAAGCGAAATTGGTAAGTCAGAAGTTAAATGTATTCTCTGTGGTTCCATGTTGACACATCCTACATCATATTTATCTTTGGCAAAAATACCGACATATTTGGCTAAGAGAGTAGGCAGTTTGTTAGGTGCAGACTGAACTTGGATAGGTTCAGTGGCGTTTACAAACTCCGGCTCATAATTTTTGCCAAATATCCCTGCATTTTCCTTTTCTGAGATATCTTCATTAGATTCTGACACGTGCAAGGAATTAATGGTTGGAATATTTCGTAATTGGTTCAGGAGAGGCACTCTTTGGTTATTTTGGAAAATTTGCATCTTAACACAATCAATATTTAACTGGAAACTTTGGCAATGGTTAAGTCCAATAAGGGTATAGGGTAATTTATTATCAATAACATAAAGATCAACATATTTGGATATGCGGCCAATTTTCAAATTAACACGACATTTTTCCTGCAAGGTGAGAATGCCTTGTGTTTGAGCGACCGATAGACCTTTACGAATTTTGGAAGTGTTTAATTGGAATTTTTGGACTAAATGTAATGGAATGACACTTAACGAGCTTCCTGAGTCGATCAAACATGGTATTGAGTTTTCCGGTATCCTTAGAGTAGTAATTTGACATTTCTTTGGGTTTTCTTTGGATCCTTTTCTTTTTTCTATGTACCCGGGTACTATTAGTTGTCATTGGTTACTACTTGGGTTTGCAGAAAAATCACTTTGTGTCTGATTTGGATTCTGGATTTGAATGTTTGGTTGTTGGGTTAGAGAAGAGGCCTCTAAAGATTGCTTTCGAAAAGGACAATCTCGTACCCAATGGTAAGCATTTGGAATATTAAGATTAAGGCATACGCGGCATGGCGATGGTGGCAATGTAGCCTGGTAGTGTATATTTGGTCTAGGAGGAGACGGTTGAAAGGGTCTCACATTTTGGAAAGTTCTTTGAGGGTTAGGCACATTTGGGCGATTCTGGGGGTTTTGATAAGGGTATCTATAATTCCAGGATCGCATTGGAAAATTCTGCTCAGTGGTATTAGGGCGATATGGTCGCCATTGTCTGAACTGATTTTGGGGAGTTGGGTCTGGTTTATTTTCAGGACTCTTGCCTGCTACTTCAAGCTTAGTAAGTTTAAACACTAATTCTCTCCATTCTGTGGCAGTTTTAGGGGCATTAGTCACAATAAGTCTCTGCATCGAAATTGGCAAACCTTCGGATAACCCTTCTAGAATGAATTTGTTATCTAAACCCAGATTACGACCCATTTTAGTTTTCTTTTGGTAGTACTCGTTGAGGTCATCACCTGACCTATACCGAATACTAGCAAAGTCGCTTAGGGATAGTGTATCTGGGGTAGAAAAATTTTCATGGAATAGTGAAACAAACTCATTCCAGTGTAAAACATTAAGACAGTTGTTAATATACAGGGTAAGGGCGCTATCTTTTAAAAATTTCTGGATGTTTCTTATCTTCCAAACATCATCTTTTCTGGACTCAATACATACAGCCTCAAAATAAGCAAGCCAAGAGGCAAAGATCATCTTAGCTTCCGGCGAAAATGAGATAATCTCTGGCTCTTTCGTTGTTTTTTCCTCAATATTTGCTGCATAGCTACCTACAGCGGCCTTTTTGATTAATTCTATTTCAGGAATTAGGGCCTGATTTTTAAGAGATTGTTGGCTCTCTGGACTAATGGCTCCATTCATATTTACAGGGGAACTTTCTTTAAAAGGGTTTCCACTTTCATCAACTTCTGTGTTTTTTTCTTTCAAAGATTCGCTACCTTCACCCACTTGAGTGGATTTGTCTTCTGCACTCATTTTTATTACTTATTTTTACAATCTCATTAAACAAAACATTAAAAAAAAATATTTTTACTAAAAAATTCCTTTTTTTTTTTTTTTTTTTTTTTTTTTTTCTAAAAAATTTGCCCTCTTTTTCTCTTAATTTTTCATCAAATCCTGTTTAAATTTCAAAAATAATACACAAAAATAATCTGCTTCATTTAATCACTTAAGTTGTAACATAGAGATAATAATAAATAATAATAATAATAATAATATATTTTATAAAATTAACACTTAAAAAATAAAATTTCTAATTGTTTCTGTTTAAGGGTTTTTCTCTTAAAAACCTTTTGTTCACTTTGTCAAAAAATAAAATAAAAAGTCCTTGACAGCTTTTAATCTCTTCTTAAAAAATAACAGAGGCGAAACATACCTGGTTTATTGCTTTTCATTACTCCATTTGATTGCACAGAATACTCACGTGAAAAAAGGAAAAAGAAATCACCATTAAAACGAAACCAAAACAGGAAACATCAACAAAACAACGGACTCTTGACACACACAAAGAAAGGGAGAAAAAAAAAGAACATTCCTCCTTCTGCCAGGAGATCGTTGACCTTGAATTTTCCACAAACCATCTGTGAACCATCCCTTTCGCTGGATAGTAGGTCATTTGAGATAACTATTGAAAGTGAATGAACAAAACTGTTTTTCTTTTGGAGTGAAGCGCTGAAGAAAAATTGTTTATTTTAAGTAGGCAACGAAATAAAATGTTTATCCGAGATTTGATAGCTTAATGAGGAAGCAGGAGCTCTTTTATTAACTGATTGTAGATATTTATTTCTTTATTTTGGACACAAACTTTTTCTTTTCAGTTAAACACACTAGTCTTCTGTTATTTTCTTTTAAAGGCCCGGTGATTAAAAATAGTCTTTTTATGGTTGGTTCGATTACGATGTTTCCTATTAATGAATAGTTATTTAAAAGAAAGGATTTTCCCATGGCAGGTATTTAAATCCTAGCAGACTCACTGTAAGATATCGATACGCCTCTGTATAACGGGCGCACCTCGATATAACGAACGCACATCGATCCCTCTGAAACGACAGACGGTCGATCGCCGCTATCACACATTCCAGTAATCGGTATAACGTCGTTGATGTAGTCGTGCGAATGTAAAAGAAATCAGCAAGCATTTTCCTGGGAACTAGCTTTTATTCCAATTAATTACAAGTCTCTTCATAAGCTAGGCCCAGGGGACAGTTTGAAGAGTCTTTTACCGGGGAAACATCGTCTTATCGTTCATATTTCGGCGAATTGCCGGACTTACAACGGCAAGGATGCCGTCGCACTTCGAAGAATACTGGCCGTAGTTTTTGTGGAGAGTGATTAGAGTCAAAAGCCACGCAAAAACGTGCTCCTCACATTATATACGGCTGGACCACCGCCAGAGACCGCTTTGCAACTTATGAAATAATGTAATTTAATTGGCTAATTAGCCCTTGACTCATATCTGGGTAAGCAGCCCAGATAATTAACATGCAAGATGCAGCCACCGGGAGAAGAGAGATGCGTTACCGTCAGCACTTTTAATCTTAACGAGGATTCAAAATTAATATCTGTTCGTAATAAATGTATTGTAAGGAAAGTTAAGTTACAGGGGCAACTAGAAATGAAGGCAAAACTTTAAAATTTTGACACGCGATTTAGGGATTTTAAACTTTGAATTTTTATATTTTAGTTTCTGATTTGGAATGGGTTTAACTAACCTATCCTTTCATATCAATCCACATTCGTTCACATTCAAAATTCTTTCATACTTTTTCACATTCATTTCATATATATATATATATATACAGGGTGCATAGGAAAGTCCCTTTAACCTGAAAATACTTGCGAATGGAGAGAGCTACAGCTATGCAAGTGAGGTAAAGGTACAGTAGAGCAACTACGCATGACCTAATACAAACGACAGCAGCGCCCCTAGTGGCAAAATTTGGAAGATAGCCATTTCAAATCAAAAATGTAAAGATAAAGCAAAATTTCCAGTTCAAAAGTTTTAGAGCATCAATTAATCAGTACGAAACAACATTTGGTTCACATGGATAAGATAAATCGTTGCCTGTATACCCAAAAATGTCCAAAATCTATGTGCGACGATTCAACTCTGCATATTCAAATTTTGGAAAGGTAGCAGTGTGCAATTGCAGATTGTGACGTTGTACTATACTGTAACGTCAGTAAACTTTCATTGTCAATGCAATTAAAATTTTAGTTTAAAAGGTGTTGCCACTCACTTAATACAAACAGCATAATCTCATAGCATAATCTTATCAATGGTAGATGATAATTTGAATCCGAATGTGCGAGCGGTTTTATTTTTAAACTTTTATTTTCGGGTATGGTGGTAGTGTTGAATGGCCTTCACGATCACCAGACCTCACTCCATTGGCTTTCTTCCTGTGGGGTTACATAAAAGATAAGGTTTATGCACCTCCACCTACAAGTCTGCTGGATCTACGTTGTCATATTGAAGATGCTTGCAATAGTGTGACACCTTTCATGCTCAGAAATGTGCATGCAGAATTACTCTCATGAATACAAATGTGTATTGTGAGAAATGGTGAACTTTTCGAACATACTGAACATTAACTTTTTATCACTGTGAGACAGTCTTTTTTTTTTTTTTTTTTTTTGTGTGTGTGTGTGATGTTATTAAAATGTATTGATGTAAGTATGTATTTATGCAATAGATTGTGCATGATTCTTCATACTTCTGGCTATTCCTTTCAAACGTTCACACAAAATGGAGTGCATTTTTGGATATACAAGCGATGATTTATCTTATCCGTGTGAACCAAATGTCTTTTCGTACTAATTAATTGATGCTCTAAAACTTTCTAAATGGAAATTTTGCTCTATCTCTTTTCATTTTCGATTTGCAATGGTTATCTTTCAAATTTCACCACTAGGGGGCGCTTCTGTTGTTTGTATTAGGTCGGGCATAGTCACTTTACTATACCGTTACCTCACTTGCATAGCTGTAGCTCTCACCATTCACAAGTATTTTCAGGTTAAATGGACTTTCTTATGCACCCTGTATATGTGTGTGTATGTGTAGAATATTAGCCTTACTTACAAGTGCATTCTGTGATATCCATTGCTATGTGTTACCTTTAAGTTGCATATTTTATTGCTTAATCAAGTTTTCTGTTTTTATATGAATACCTTTATTTGCATATGTAGGTTATGGGAGGTTTTTTTCAAAAGATTGTATTGGGAAAAGGAGAGAGATTAACAATTTGAAAGTGATGAGCCTTGCAAAAAAGCTTGCACTGGACCTCACTTTTGCTAAGGATTGCTCTGTGTGTGTGGGGGGGGGGAGGGGGTGTTAAAGAAACATGTATTAGAATTTTCTTTAGCTAAAGATTCTGCTTTCCTGAACAGGTCAGCAAACTTTTGAGCACTTATCTGTTGTTCTTGCTTACTGATTGATGCAAAATTCATACTGTTGAAATATCATCAGCATGTTTTAGAGAAGACAAATCACATACAAATTTTTGCAGATATTTCAAAACTGGCAATGTAACGTTGAATAAAAATTCACAAATAACCAGTATAACAATAAAGTTATTTTTTACAATAACAGCTATCAGATTTAATCTGGGAATGGAAGAACGAGTCATTTTGATTCCTTGTCAGACTAAATTAAGGTGGAAAATCACCCTTAACCCCCTCGGGACTGGCAGCTTTTACACAAATTTTATTCGGTTGGCATCACTTTTTTTTAAAAAAACTACCTTTACTTAAACTATCACAAGGGACTGAGAGTGATTCTTCCATTCCAGTGTTAAAGCAGTTGATGATATTGCTCGAATATAAAATTATAAAATGAATTAAGATATGATTCATCAAACTGTGATAAATGTGTCATTATTACATTCACATAAGCTCATCTTTTCCAGTAAATATTTTGGCAACAACTGGTCTCATCAAAGTCTCTATTGAAGAAGTTTTACATTTCCTCTAGTTACAGTAAAATCTGTGAAAACTGAATTGCTAGGAAGCAGAAACAAATTCCATATTAGTCATGTTTCTATCTTAGTAGATATACTTTTATGGCTACCCTTCTATTATCAGAATCATGAAATGTTTCTGATTAAAAGAGGAATGCATTTTCACCGTAATGCAGTAATATGCATGTTCTATTTTCTTAGATTTAATTGTAGTACTTCTATGATTTCTAGAAGTTACTATTAAGTGGATAAGTTTCATATCATAGAATACCTGTAAAAATGGAACCTGTCTATAGTAAAATCTAGTTTTAAACGGGAAAAATTCATTGTCCCAGTGAAAAGAAAAACCTAAAACTATACCTGCTAAGATGGAAACCTGCATAAAATGGAACATTTTACCAGTCTCTTGCGATTCTGTTTTAAGAAGTTTTTAGTGTTTTTGCATCCATAATTCAGCAAACTAACTCCTTATTCAGGAGGGGGGGGGGGGAGACACCCTATCCCTTCCCTTCAATGGCTATGCTACTTTTTTTTATTTAAAAAAAAAAGTGGGTAAATCTTTGCTTCTAATATAAATTTTGTTAATTTTATGCTTAAATTGGCAACAATAATTGTGAAAAATTATACTAATTACTAGACTTATTTAAAGTTAGGATTTTATTTAAGTGGCTTTATTTTAATTTAAAATTACTTTAAAGCAGTTTATATTTTTAAAAACAATCTTAAGTATTTGATGTTCAGCCAACAGTGCATTACTATTTGGTATTCATCCAAATAATCAGGGATCGCAGCGTCCTATATTTTTTAAAATAATCCCCACCACTATTTTCAAAATATAATATTCACAATATCCTTCTGTTGCACATTTTAAATAAATCTACCATGAAATTTATAGTTTGAAAATAGTGGTATCAAATATATAAAAAAATATAGGATGCTGCGACCCCTGAATAATGATAGAATTTAAAAAATCAACTGAATATCAAACAGTAGCTGAATATTCATTACAACTTTACTCTTGATGCACTTATGCTGACATCATTGGGCACATCGTGAATGGAATAGCTATGAAACAAATTTGATGTCTCAGAGTCAATACTATGATGTTTATCAGTTACTCTGATAAAATAAAAATGTATTAGGTATATTCAGTGACTATTTTATTTATTTTTGGGGTAGAATAACAATGTATTAGTCATATACTGAGTGACTATTTTATTAATTTATTTATTTTTGTCTATTGACCTTTAATATCTATAACAGAATTGGTTGTCAAAATTATCTGTTTACAAGGCCTTTATCACCATTCACAATTTTCAATATCACAATAGTGATTGCAGCAGTGTTATTACTAATTACTTAACCTTTAAGTAGTGAAACCACTACTTACTTAAACTAATCAAAAGATGCATTCAGAAGTAGGAAAAAGATGCATTTATTAAAACTTAAAGTCAGATTTAATAGACATATCCCAATATAATGCTAATTATAAATCAACAAAAATGTCCAAAATCTCTCAAATTAAAACAAAATGTGCTTTTTTCATGCTTTAAAATATTTTTAAAATATAAAAATACAGACGCCAAAGTATTACGGAAAAAAAACTTTAAAAAATTTAATTTTTATACTTTCATTAAGCGACTATTTTATTAATTTATTTTGCTTATTGACCTTTAATATGTGTAACAGAATCTGTTTACAAGGCCTTGATCACCATTCACAATTTTTAATATCACAATAGTGATTGCAGCAGTGATATTACTAATTACTTAACCTCTAAATAGTGAAACTACTACTTACTTAAACTAATCAAAAGATGCATTCAGAAATGGGAAAAAGATGCAGTCATTAAAACTAAAAGTCAGATAGATTTAATAGACATATACCAATATAATGCTAATTATAAATCCACAAAAATGTTTAAAATCTTTCAAATTAAACATATTATGCTTTCTTAATGCTTTAAAATATTAAAAAATAAAGACACCAAAGTATTGCAGGAAAAAATATATATATATTTATACATTATTATATCAACATACCTTAGATAACCAATAACCATTATCTTTCACTTTCAGGAGAGTTTCAAAAAGTGGGAGTACATCAAGAGCATTATGAGAATTTAAAAGAATATTTAAGCATTGCTTTAAACCAACTAATCCTAGTTTAGAAGCAACAGAAGAATCATCTTGAACTACTGATGTAAGAATGGTAAGAAGATTCTCAATACTTGGAATATCTAAAAAATAAGTTAAAGAATAAAGATCTAGTTCTTAATGAAACCACTAGTGTAAATGTAAAATGTACAGTAAAATTTTTAATGAAATAATAAGATTTATTTTCAAGAATGGCTGATGTGGAATATTTGACACAATGCATTTGGGGATGTTTGACCTAGCTAAAATTTCCTGTTCTAATGTAATGAATACATTCTAATAAATGGGTTTTACTTTATCAAATAAACTTATTTCAATAATTAATGGCATATTTTATGTTACAAATATTTTTAAAATAAGGATTATAATTCAATATTTCAATTGCAACTGAATAAATAAAAATAAAAAACCTATTAATAAAAAGTGTGAAATGTAAGCTCAAGCAAAAGTGATTTACAATTCAGAATACAGCTACATAAATCTTAATTATCTATATTTTATGCATAATACTCATATATCATAGCTTCTCCTAAAGATATTATGTTAATTTCTTCCAAGTGCCTTTTTAAGCTTACCACATCAAATCACCAGTTGAGGTTTAAAAGGAGTAGCTTTAAAAATCATATTTGACTTCCCTGATTATGAAAATTTTCATTAATTTATAAAATTGTGAATATCAGATATAAACATATTGAGAATCATTTTAAATTTACCCAGTGGTCATATCAAAAAAAGTTTCAACCAAAAATTTTATTTACTAAAAGAAATTAAATACTGTACAGATATGAATTACCTTTTGTTAAATAAAATTTCTGTTGAGAATATATGTTTCTTGATGTTGCAGGCTAAATCTCGCTGAGTGGAGAGGTTTGAGCTAGTTTACAGAGTTATAGGCAATAATTTTTTTTTTAAATCCTTCATTGACTTTTTTAAATTTTGATGCTGTTAAAAGGTCAGACATATAATCATCTGTTTACATGTGGCAAGGTGAGATGCTATTGTATGTCAAACACAATTACAAGCATTTTATTTAAACGTGGGTCAAATATCCAAAATGCTTCTATGAGGATTATATTCCAAAGTCATTAAAACGCTTTCAGTTTTCTGAGGATTGATGGCTTAATAAAATAAACTTATAGTAGATTTGAATGCATTGACTATTTGAGTGCTGTGATTTACTAAACAAATAATTTTAGCAGAGATAGTGCTCATAAAAATTTTAAATCAAAAGTTTTAACTTTCAAGGTAATGTATGTATATATATATATTTTTTTTATATAAACAGCAAAGATAACCTATCAATGACTGATAACAATATCTATCAAAGATCAAATATATGCTGGAATTTTTTTTCATAAATCAACTTCTTGAAGGATATTTTTCAGAAATTAGTATCTTTTGTTACATTCACTGATGTAGTATGGCTTATTTATTTGTGCATGAAAGAATCAAATTAAATCTCTACTGCATTATACTAGCCATAAACTACTTATAATTTGGTATATATTTTCTGGCAAGTTATTCAGAGGCTAACTATTCAATAACAATATAAAATATTACTTACTAGAAGCATGAAAAGGTAGCCATTTAGTCCACCATGTACCTGCTTCTCTTAAGGCATGACCAAGAAAATGACCTATAAGAATAGCTGTTTGACCTCTAATATGAGGATCTGAATGAGAACCATATAATACTACATCCCACACTCTTTGTTCATCTGAAAGATCATCCAATTAGAGAGAAAAAAACATTTAAAATGTTATAAAGTTCAATAGATGAAAAGAAAGAAAAATATTTAACACATTAATTCACAATTTAATAGAAAATAAAAATAAAAAATCATTCTTTGAAAAAGCATACCTATAATGTTCTTCCATATTGCATAGGGAGAAAAAGATTAATTCCACATTGGGAAAATATTCAAAATAAAAATCCGTTTAAATCAGATTTTAAATCACTATTTTTTATCCTTCAAGTTAAAAGCCTCTTATGAGCTCCAGAACATTGGAACTGAACTACCTTCTGACTATGTAGACAATTATGACAATATACTAGAATATCAGCAGATATGGAAAATTATCAGAAAATCTTACCAGCTAAGGATTTTTTTTTCCCACAAGCCAGAATTCGAAAATTGTCTGTAAATTTATGCAACTACAAAACAAATTAATTACAATGCATTTTTATAGTAACATTTAACTTATAACTTTAGTATAAAATTAAGAAAGATTTACAAAAGAGGGAAAATTTGTCTTTTAAATCTAAATTTGAGATTTGACTGGGAAATATTGCATGTATGATAAATCAAAAGTTACAGGAAAATTAACTAATTTTTTTACTTACCAATGCAATCACATTAAAAGGAATATATTTGATATAATAAAAACAATGTGGCAAATAAAAGTTTCAAATTTTAGTTTCTTCAAATATAAAATAAGTCAATATTTGGGATTATATTTTATGTCAGCACATTATACTCCTAGTTTTACAGACTGCACAGTTCATAATTTTAAACAATAATGAAAAATCATGCATTAAGTATAGATTATGAAACACTTTCCAACACTAACAGAATATTGTTAAGAAATTTCATTACACTATAAATGTTACTTATTCTATAATCCTGAGAAAGCATGATGTAGTCTACCTCAGTGATGCATATCAATCTCATTGTGTTTGAAATATAATATAAATAAAATGTACTGTAATTAATTTTCCCCCATAGACCACAATGTAAATCTTTTGTGGCCCTTTTAAAAAAACTATAAATGCTACACAATTCACTTTTAATACTGAACATTCTATAGTAAACCTCAGTAACATATAAAAGTTACATAGCAATCTGAGTATATTTACAAGAGTTAGAGGACAGACAGACAAACTGAATTCAAGAATACTTTTCAACTATGTTAGAAAAAGTTAAAAAGAAAGAAATGACACTTCACTTTACTCTGTAAGATAAAAATAAACCAATTTAATTTACTGCCAGGTTAACATTGCAATAATCGGGAGAAATGTTGCCAATGAATAAAAATATATATTTATATAGCCTGCAGTTTTCAAAAGACTACTTAAAAATTCACTCGCCTTATTCGCTTGCCAGTGGCAAGTAGGTTGGAGTAATTCTATCAGATTAAAGAACTAGACTAGATATAGTAACACCCCCAAAAGCTGAAGTCTTAACTATAACTGAGTGGCCATATTTGTATATTTGTATAAGCAGATCAGCAACCAAATATGTTATTAGTGCCCTCTATTGGTGGTAAAAGAAATGAAAATTAGTAAATAGAAAAAAAAATTATGAAAATTTATCTGTTACATCATTTTTTTTTTAATCCTAAATGTAAGTGTGTACATTTTTTTATATAAAAGCTGTACTGTCACAGTTGATTATTTATGAGAAATATTTTAAATGAATAGCATTACTTTTATAAAACTCATTTATTTGCTTTTGTAAGAATTGTAATGCTGAAAGTCAACCCAACAACCATCAGCTAGTAAATTGTTTTGAAAATATAAGTTCCTATTGTATTCATAAAGCAAAAATAAAATTATTAAAATTTTATTTGTTTTAAACATTGTTCATTTATTAAGTTAAAAATCAAAATTTTACAAACAAAATATAGAATCTGGAGTTTAATTATTATTAGTGTTATTAAATGAATTGCATTATTTTTATAAAAATCATTCAATCAATATTTGCAAATGATTTTTTTTTTTGGGGTGGGCAGTTGAGGGGGGGAGGAATGAATAGCTTAAGTCTATCTCTACGCAAGCCATTTTTTACTTTTTTGATTTTGATTGCAATTTTTTTTAATGAGGATACTTTCACTTTCAAAACAGATTCTGAAAGTGAAAGTATCTGTCATAAAGTATGACATATTGTAGTATTTAATTCTTTTTTTTTCCACTTATTTTATCAAAATTGCTTAATAAATTTAATTTTAAAAAATTACATTATTTATTATGGATAATCATGAAAAAAAAATCATCTTTATTCATATGATCAAATTTTTTATGAGCTGTATTTAACGGTTATCTATAATAATAAGTAATTCTATAAATAAATCATAGAAAATCATTCAACCCTTCAAGATAATTTTTGCAGCTGGCAATAAATAAATCAATTATATGAAATTAAACAGAATCTATTTTTATCTCGCTTCATTATATCAGCAAGATTAAGTAATAACTCAATCAATCTGTTTACATCTCCTTTCATCATTTCATCAAAATTAAGTGATAGCTCAAACAATAATATGAAATAAATAAAGTCTGTTTATATATTTATTATCAAAACATTATTTCAGCAATAATGATTACTTAAACTTATCATAAATTATGCTAATATTAAATCTTTCCAAATCACTCAAGGCCAATGACAGGCTGATGCAACTAATATACATTTTTCAATGTGCTTTTAATGGATTTCTTAGATACGTTGTGGTGCTAATCCTGAACAATAGCAAAAATGTAATTCTAATGAATTTCTAACAGCCTAGCTGTTGAAATTTTTTTAACAGCGGTTGGGCCAGACTTTATTACAATGAACACTTTCAACATTCAAAATCTTAATGATTTTTCAAGGACTATCACAGGAACGATGGACCTTTTTAGTTCAGATCGAATGAAGCTGCTGACATGTAAAGTTTTTATTACGTAAATCTCTGAAAAGTTGCTAGCCTAATGGAACTCACCGACATGTGTCGGGACAGCAGTCCGTAGTAGCTTCTATTCATGCTCCTACGACAAGCTGTGATCTTCAATTGGCTTTTTCTAAGAATGGAATTTATTTTTGTGTTTGTGTCTTTTAGAGCCAGATAAGGCCAGTTAACGCCAGCCAAATTCTCAGAATACTTCCTTTTGTGTGTGTCAGTGTATCATTATTCCAGTGTCATAATATCTGCTTCGGTGAAATCTTCAAAATTGTCATTTTATTATATACCCCAGTGCAATCTACAAAGCTTTTTCTAGCAAGTGTTTTAATTCCTAGCCTGTGTTTTAATTAACATTGATATGCTAATCTCTTCAGTTATAAAAGTTGATCTCTTCTGCATCAAAGAAAGTGCAATATTGCCTTCTTCTGTTTATTATCATTAATATATATATATATATATATGCCATGATAAGATCTTGCAAAAGGAGTATTTTAATACTTCATTTTAAATCCACTAATGCATTATAAAAAGAAAGTTATTGATTTAAAAAAAATAGAGTGTGTTGGCCAACATAGAAAAATAATTATTTTCCTTTTATTAATCTTGTATTACTTAGGGGTTTTTTTTGTGTGTTTCTCTAATATGTCAAAATTTATACTATTACATATATGAACATATCTAAGTGCTCTCGATTTTTTTACTTTGCAATGCCTTTCATGTTTATATACTCTTTTACATAATGATAATACTCTATATATTTTCTCGTTTAAAAAAAAAAAAAAAAAAAAAATTAAAAAGACAACTTTCATAGTAATTCTTCATTTTATCTTGTTATTGTGTTCCTTTTGAAACCCTTTTTTACAGCTCTGCTTTTTCTCATTGATAATTTTTGGAATAACAGATATACATAATTCTTATGACTTTTTAAGAACTTTTTATTATCTGCCATATCCTTCTCCCTCTCCCCCACTATACTTATATTACGGTCCTCAACATAGTATCTTAGTAAAAAAAACTTGTAAAAATCGAAAAAGTAACAAATGGCCTTTGTAGAGATCAACCTCAGCTATTCAATGCAAACATTTAAAAATATTGACATTGTAAATAATATATTTCAAAAGAACTGTCCCATAAGACTAACATTAGTGAGTGTGTGTTTTCAAGTGAGTGAAGTAGCCTCTTAATGAAATTAATACAATAAAGAGTTAGTTTAAAATGTTGAATTTTAACATTGAAGTAAATAGTGAAGGAATTTTGCTTATTATCTCTGATATAGCCATATATTTTCTACAATAACTGAATAAAACTGCAGTTTTTTTTTCCAAGTACTTCAGTATCATTTAATCTAACAGATTTTTAAATCTTTTTTCTGTTTCAATTAATTATACATTTTTACAAAAGAAATTTTTTACTGCTACAAGTATGATTTATTGTTATACTAACAGAGGCCAGCAGCAGCATATAGACAGTTGATATTTTTGTTCTCTCAGATTTTTGAAAGAGTGAAATTCCTAATTAAATTTTACATAAAACTTGACATTTCATTTGGAATTAACGATATTATTCATAATTAAAAATAGGATACATCACGAATGCTTCAGATTATGTACATATTTTATTTTTAATAATTGCTAGTTTGAGTTTGATCACTCTCATACTGGTCGCCATATTGGTAATAGTAGAAAATGTTATGAGTGTGCCTTTACAGTTACTTTATTCGTTCCTCATAGACAAAGTAGATGTTACCCAGTCTAGTCTATTCATGTGCCTGAGGTAATTCCTTGCTGGTGTATATCAAATTATTTTTTATAGAATGCAGTGATTACACACAAACAAATTTTTGAACAACTAAATATGAATATTGAATGTTACAGAAAACTTTAAAAAAGAAAGTAAGGGATGTCTACTGTGTTACCGAGACAAGTAAAACCCTGGGTAAGGTTGCTGCTTTCGAAGGTTCGAAAAGTTGTAGGGAGGGAACTTCGTCAGTAGGAGCGGGGTTGCCAGATTTGGCAGTGTCCTTAAAGACTTTTTCTTTTCTCTCCCTCTTATTCCATGAAAAAGTTCAAACGTTAAGATTCTCTTGGTAATAAGAAAAGTCACTAGAATTCAAGCATAATCTTAGCAAGACATTTTTCATATGAAATTTGGGGGAAAAGAGGGAATTTAAAATATGAACCCGGTAATGGTGCATCAGAGCTCATTTAGATGAGGAAGGGGTGGGGGGGAGGGATGTCATTTGCGGGTTCATTTAGAGATTTTGAAATGAAGGAAAATGTTTGAAATTATTAAAAATACAATCTATTGCATCGAAGTTTTTTCTTATACATTTGACTTTTTTCGGAATCACAATATTCCGAGAGCAAATTTATTATTTTTTAAATGAAAATATTTATTTATTCTAAACTGATTTTTCAAACTAACACACAGCACATTTATATTTTTAGTGCTCATTTTAATTGTACGTGATAAACTATATTATTTATTTATTTATTTATTTTGTTATTGATAATGTCATTCAGTTTTCTCTTCATTTTGTAATAAAGAACCCGCTGATTTTATAAAGCTTAAATAAGTGTATATCTTTTTATCTGTGCTTTTCTTTGCGATGGTTTTCAGATGACATGTTTCCACTACAATCTGTAGAAATACATAATTACTAAATCATTAGAAACATTTTTTTACCAAAAAAAAAAATTCATTTTAAAATATATTTAATTAATATTATTGTTATATAACACTGACACAGAGCAAAAGGGGAATATAAAGATTAAAGTTAACAGTATCTCCTACAGCTATAATCGCCAGCAGAACGAAATCCAGCAAAATTTTAGACAAGAATTTAGAACAGATGTGCCTGTGGCCCGAAGGCTAAGACACTTTTTTCTTTCAATGGAGAATATAATAAGGAAATAAGTTTAACTAAGAACTTTTTCTCATGATTCCTCCCTGCGCAGTATCCTTAAACATATTAATATTAATAATATAAAAATGTAACAATTAAGAAACCAGCATTTTTTAAAACAGAGAATTGAAAAAGCATTTTTTTAATGAAGGGTGGGGGGGGGGGATTCTGATCCCCTGAGCCTGACTATTGAAGTGATTTGGAATCAAAATGAGTGTTCCATTTTTTGATAAATAAATTACTTATCGAGTTATAAAGGATTCGTGTCACGTGACACTTTTTTCCCTTTTCTCGTGCTTCTGCATTGGGATTTTGGTTCAAATCGCCGACTTTGATACTATTCTCTGAAAGATTTCTGTAGGCCTTAACCAAAAAAATGCAAAACGCCATCCGATTACATTGTTTTTGAATGAGAACGCCAATTTTATGAGTTTCCGAACAAAAATGTATTCAGAAATGTGTCAGAAAGTGCTATTTTGGATTTGAGAACAGCCTCAACTTCCCTTCACACTTTACCCAGGCTTAGGACTGGCAGTACTCATAGCACTGGTGTGTTTAAAAGTTTTTTTTTTTTTTCATTTTCTTTTTAACATGGAAATTATTAACAAGTTACTAAATTTCGATGTTAAAAAGAAAAAAAAAAGATTCAGAGGAAAAAGTTATTAATGATAACTTTTCGGAGTTGTTCTCACTGCAACTCGATTCATCGGAATCAGAGTCACTAGAAGCAACTTCAATTACACAATTGTTCACCAACTCTTCTATAAGTCTATCTTTTTCCCAATAATCATTCTCGGGCTGACCAGCTGAACGGGGAGAAATTGGCGTGAAAAGAAAATTAACTTCCCTCAAATAAAGTCGACTGACCAGTTACCTTGGCAACTGGACCGAGTGGAGACCGGTTTCAGAGTTTTTCTAACGAGAGCTAAACAGTACAACAAACATAAATGAAGTTTTTTATCACAATGTTTTTTTTTTTACATGAAACCAAAATTAGCTCAAAACTATATTATGAAATTGAAACTGGGATATAGTTAAATAATACTTAATATAGTATATGAATCTTTATAAATGTATTTTGTTTCTTATAACAATAGGATACAAAAGCCAATTATCAATACCATTAAACTATATTTTAAGAATTATGCACAAAAAATATTAATGTACTAGTAATCAAAATAATAAAGGAAGAGTTTGAATATAATGATATTTGATAAGTTAATTATACATATTATTCACCCAGTACACAAAATCACTAAAGTACATATAATATATACAACTGAATGCAATATCTGATATAATGCATGAACTAAATATGATTTAATGCTATATTACTATTTCATCTAAAAATTAATGGTAAATTATATTACTCATGGGTTTTTTGTAAGATATTCATACTGATATAATGCATGAACTAAATATGATTTAATGCTATATTACTATTTCATCTAAAAATTAATGGTAAATTATATTACTCATGGGTTTTTTGTAAGATATTCAAGCAAAGAGAAATTACGAAGATGAAAAAAAGAAAATACCGAGTGTGTTTTAATTCCCTTCACCATCTGCAAAAGGTTAATCTTAAAAAATATATAACAAATACAATAGAAAGCTACCACCATATAGAGAATCACTTCAATGATGTGGCAGATTTCAATTCTAAAATGAAGTTTTTGCCATTAAACTTTTGATACCACAGACTAATTTCCTTGTATGTTGATGCTTCAATTTGTTATTTTGTACAAAATTGAAGCACCGACAAACAAAAAAATTCTTGTGTGGTATCGAAAGTTTAATGACAAGAACTAGATTTTAGGATTGAAGCATGCCACATCACCAAGGGTGCACATAGTGAACACTTGTAAAACTTAACATAAATTAGAGTGATTCTTTATATGGTAGTATGAAGCTTTCTGTTGTATTCATTGCAGTTTAAAAATAACCTTTTGAAACACCAGAAGGAATTATGACATACCCTGTATATTAAATATTATATTTTCTAGAGAAAAAGCTTAATAAAAAAATTTAAATCAGTCCTTTGCACCTGAGAACTAAGTATCTAAATATAAAAGAAAAAACTGATGTTTTTTATTAATAATGATTGTTAGAAACAGTTTCCATTAACACAATACATAAGTTTAAAAAGACAATTTTTCAATTTAAAAAATGCAGCAATATATTTAATCACCTAAAGGAGTATCACTTCCAGGAATATTTACATGAAGAGATAGGAAAAAGCCACTTGGATACAGGGAAAAAATATTGCTGAGACATCCCAAAGCAAGAGATTTAACGCTGATTCTAACATTTCTGTCTGGTATACATCCACCAGGTGTTCCACTTAGAAGAAAGGATGAGCTTAATAGTCTGATACAATATTTTAATGGAATATCAGGATCTGTAAATGTCCCAATGTTTATTACCTGAAAAAAAAAAGAGGGAGAAAGAAGCAAAATTAATTTTTTTTTAAATGCACCAGATATTTTTTGAGATTTTATCACAGATCTTTAAATATGCCTTCCCCCCCTTTTTTTTTCTTTTAGATAAACTCTTTTGCAGACAAACTTTAAAATTATCTTTTAATGTTGAATTTTGAGATACATTTAGATACATTTGAGATACAGCAATATACTTTATTTAGTAACTTTGAGACAAAAAACCATACATGAAATTGTTACAAAAGCTATTAAAATAAACAACACAGTACAGCTGTCAACAAAAAACCAAGCTACCCTTAGTTATTAAGTTTTACAAGTATTCACTATGTGCACCCTTGGTGATGTGGCATACTCCAATCCTAAAATCCAGTTCTTGTCATTCAATATTAAATTTGAGATACATTTAGAATTTTATCCAGCAACTTAAATTTAAAAAAAAAAAAACATGCATAAAATTGTTGCAAAAGCTAATAAAACAAACAGCACAGTACAATAGGCTACACAGAATTATGCTACATGTAGTTCTGACATAAAGCAAATGTTAAATATATCAAAATGTACATGTATCATCATGTAAAACTAAAGATAAATCTATTTTATTAACTACATAAGTTTCTTTTTTCTGCCAAACAATGTCTAAAATTAAGCACATTTTTGATAAACAATTTTATATTCAATTGGATTATATAAATTCAAATCAGCAGTCAAAACTGCTACAAGTATTGAAATATCAATTTATGTTTTGTTGTTGTTGTTGTTGTTGTTTACAGCAACAAAATGTCATTTTTATTTAAACTCCCTATTCTTGATCTGATTCAATAAAAGAATTACCTTCTGTCACCCATTCGTCTTTTATTTTTAACTAAAAAGGGAAAACAAAATTATTTCGCAATGCGTGATGCAATGAGCAAGTGAAATCTAAATTCTCTCTTTTTCTGCCATACAGAAAAAGCGTTAAAACCTGACCTAGAAACTGGTTTTATGCTTGATTTACTATCCAATACTTACTGAACTATCCAGAACCTTCTGAACTATTACAGCCATTGGAAAGAAGTCAAATTTAAACAATTCGGCTATGATGTACACTCACGCACAGTTTTTCTCTTTCTTTTTTTAAAAAATCGGTTATAAAAAAGGAAAAAAAAAATCGCCAAATTTAGGGGATTTTTTCCTTTAATAGCAACTTAGCTATTGTATTAAGTTATTGGTTTGACGCCAGCTTGAAAATCACACCAACCAAAAAGTCGCCAAACATCGGTGTGCGAGTGTAACACATCTGTTCCAAAAATTCAGTTTAATTAATAGATTGATGTAGAAAATAAGTTGCACGAGCAGCGTTCAGGCAAGTTAGAAAATTTCCTTTTCCACTTGTCTGAGCAGCATCTGGGTAAAACTGTTAAGTGGTAAAGAGGCTACTTCACTCAATTGAAAAATCAAAATCTGCCTAAAAGGATGATAATGTTGCCACCAGTAAGGTTATCTTTCACACAGAGATTGATACTTTAAAAATCCAAAGATATTTACTAAGCTTAAAAATGACAAGAGATTGGTCCTCCCACAAGATAAAACCAAACCCACTTTTTTACGTCATTGCCTAGAGTTAAAATGTTGGGAGATTAGGTATCATGCTGGGAAAGGAGTGATTAGCAAGTAAGAGTTAAAGCTTCCAATTGCACCTTCTTCCAGAAAGCTGTTCTCAAATCCAAACTGTTCATTTTATGACACATTCTTAAAGTCATACATATATTTTAAATGCGCTAAATTTGCAGATATTCTTATTCAGATACTAAAAAATAAAATATCTTATTTCATCTTCCCATGAAGGCAGACCACCGGGAATTTGCAAAGCAAGCATAATAGCAATGCAGAATAGGAGGTCCCTTTACTTCAGTTACCAACTGGATCTGTAGTAAGCCGATCTAAAAGCTTTAAATTCAGTAAGTTTAAAACATCAACCAGCTGGATTGGGTAGGCCAGGACATTTAATACGTCCAACGACCACTGCAGCTTCAAGATCATTATAGCTCTTAATGGTGGTCCAAGGTGGGCAGATGGGGCAGACCAGGTGCTGCATGTGCGATGCATCCTGCCAATGTATATACACACAAAAGAAAATTCTGTTGAAAATTTATTACTTATTTTTAACTTTGGTATAGTTGTCATACAGTGAAACATAAAGAAATGAATTTTACTTACATTTGGTTACCCTATTTCCTCCCAGCGGGTGCTATAAATGCAAAAGAAAATTTTGTTGAATCTGTATTATCTAATTTTAACTTGGAGTATGGTTGCCATATGAGAAAACATAAAAGAATCCATTTTAAAGTTTTAGTTATGCAATTTCCCACCAGGAGCGCTACCAGCATAAAGAAAAACCTATAAATCAATTTTATTTAAGTTTAGTTACCCTATTTCTAACAAGACGACACTATAAAAACAAAAGAAAATTGTTCTGAATCTGTGACACCTATTTTTAACTTCAGTATAGATGTCATATAGTAAAATGCAAAAATATCAATTTTATATAAAATTTGGTTATCCCAATTTCCTCCACGGGCTGTATAAATACAAAAGAAAATTGCGTTTAATGAGTTTTACCTATTTTATCTTGAGTACTGCCATCACAGAGCAAGACACACACACAAAAAACACTAATTTAAATTTGGTTAACATATTTCTCACTAGGAGGTATAACAGAAAGTTGAGTTTAAATTACTCAATTTTAATTTGGGATATGGTTGATATGGTAGAAAACAAAAATTTCACTTTAAAATTTTAGTTATGCAATTCCCACCAGAGGCACTATCAATGTTAAAAACTTTTATCAGTACAGAAATTTGATAATGGCAGTAGCTTTTTCTGAAGATTTGAGTGGAATTCATTTGTGGGATGTGAGCATAAAATGTGTTAGAAAAGTTGAAGATACAGTTATATACATAGATACACATGAAGCTTCATAAGTTAAATAAAGATCATAGAAAATAGCTCTTCTAACAGTAATTGGTGATAAAGTGTAATGCATCTGAATTCTTTTATGTTGTCCTGTAAAAGAACTATAAACATTACACCCTATATTTTCAATAGAGAACAAGCCACAGTAATCCTTGTCAGAGCTTCAAATAACATAATGGCATTAAAATGCATTTTAAGCATATACCACCCATTGGCTGTACAGTATTCAAATTATTTGTTCGGCCCTGCAAAATAACTATAAATGTTACACCCATACTTTCAATGGAGAACCTGCTGCAGTGTATGCCTTAGTAACATATACAAAATTTATAGTTTCAAATAACATAATGGCACTAAAATGCATTTTAAGTATACACCATGCCATAGACAGTAGTGTATTCAGATTATTTTGCCTGTACAATAACTATAAATGCTATATACTAGTGATGGGCAGAATGAATGATTTTGATATTCAAATGAATGATTCTGGCATGTGCAAAAGAATCGATGCCAAACTTTCTAATTTTTTTTTCATCAATTACTATCAGAAATTTTTTATAAAAAAAATGGAGTTTCTTATTTTAATTAGAATTAAGTTAAGAGCCACATAAAAATCAGAAACTTTTTTTACAAAATGAAGCAATTTCTGAAGGAATTGATAAAAATCATTCATTATGCCAGGGGTCGGCAACCTTTTTCGGCTGTGGGTCACAATCAACCAAAATATGTGTATTAAGACGACGTTTCGGGTCAGTGGTATTTTCATTTTAAAATAGTCTTTTTTTGGTGAATAATACGATAAATTTTATTGAGGCAATAATTATCATATGCTTTTTAAAACTTTAAACACAAAAAATAAAATTATAATTATTATAAAAGGAAACATATCTGAATAAACTTTACTTTCTATTCAATGGCTCCCCTGATGCTAAACTTTTGACGTCAATTCATTCAAGTCTGGTTTATAGTTAGTCGTCTTAAGACGAATACAAGCATCTGAATTTTCAGTAGTTAAGCTGTTCCTGTTCTAATTTCATGTGTGAATTTATTTGCTTCCATTTATAAGTTGAACCAAATGCAGGCAAAATGGCAAAGCCAATTTTTTTCAGAGATGAAAACTTCGTAGGAAGTGATGCCTAGCACACCGATATCGTGGAAAAATCACGATCTTCTGAATTTTCCAAATCTTTCTGCAATGTCTTGAATTTATCCATCCATAACGCTGAATTTTAAAGTCAATCATTTCTAAACTTAAATTATCATCTTTAAGACCACGCATCTTTTTCCCCGCAGCTGGAAACAATCTCTTTTTTACTTTTTGTTTGCCCATGGTAATAATTTGTTTTAACAAACTGAACACGTTCACAACTGAGAGAACTAATGCTCCTAACCGCCAAATTGTAGCATTAGTTCAAGCTGACTTTTTGGATGAAAAGCGACGTTGCGGTGAATGTGTCGAAGTCAGCGATTGGACGCTGCCTTCCGCTGCGCCTTCGTTCGTCCAATCGCTGCATTAGTTCATTGCTGCAGGAGAAACCAAATTTATACCAACTCAATTTCCGGACAATTTCTTTTTCTCTCTTCATCATTCTTTATTTTCCTGTCTCAAAACATGATTTTTATAACAAATAAGTGCAATTTTCTCTTATGTTATATTTAATAGTTTGGAATTTCTGAATTAAAATTAAACCTTATAAACTCGAAATATTTTTTCAATAGAATATTATTTTTTTAATACTTTTTTCGAAACTCAAGTGGATCAATTGAAATTATGAAATGGGTCACTCGATGACCTGTGGGTCATAGGTTGCCGACCCCTGCATTATGCTACGGTTGGAACCAACAATAGGTAAGACTTTTAGATATAATCTACTTTTTCTGCCCCCTTAAAGACAAAAAAAAAATCTCTTTCCTATCCATTTTCTCAGATGAAAGCCATTTTGACAAAAAATTGATAAAATTATTCTTTTGTTGATTCCAACCATAACTGTAAGCCTACTGAATATAAAACTACATAAATTCTATTTCTGATTTACAGATCTGGTGGAAAGCATGGGAAATTACAACTGTACAAGGGGTGGGGGGGAGGCACAGGCTCAGCTTCATCACCATTTTGTAATAACATTTTTTTTTGGGGGGGGGGGGGCTGCAAAAAATTCAGAAAGATAGTTTGAAAGACAATTAATTGTAAAGTAAAAAGTCTAAAGTAATATATTTTGTTCATATGGAAAAAAAAAAAGAAAAAAATGCTTACATACAAACAGTAGAATGTAGAAAAGCTCCTTAAATTAAAAAAATATCCTGAATTTTTTTAAAGGAAATTCAGCACCCTTTGTACTATTTTTTTATTTGAAGTATTTTATAAAATCCTTTTGACATATTATTCAATGGTTACATGAGGGAAAGGGATTTAATCAAGAAAAATGTAATTCTTATCATAAAATGAGTTATGAGTCTATTTCAGTAATCCAAGAAAAATACCCCATATATTAATATGAGAATTCACTATCTGTATGGGAAAACCTGCTTAGCTACAGAATATACTTAACCCGGCAGTAATCACATGCCTGTCTATATGCCACACATATCGCTTATTTTTCCCTAACCCATTTCCCTTTTAAAATACATAGGGGAAACTCCATGTAGCTGACCTTATATGTTTCTCCTTCTCTATAATAAAGCTACAAGACGTTCTTGCTTCATTTTCAGGAACATATTGAAAAGCAAAGTTCAAAGTCATCAAAACGACTGACACAACCACTAGTGTCAGTTTATTTTTACCCTTTCCCAATATTTCAAAGTTTGAGACAAAACTGTATAATTTCAGTAAACTGTAAGTTTATAAATGCATTGAAAAATAGCATTCAAATATTAAATTAAAGATGATTCCTATTTTTCATTTTCAGCGAACAGTAACGGCAGCAAAAAGACTAAACACAACCAAGAAAAAAGTCCTTCCGGCCTGTACCGGGAGGAAAAGGCAGCTTTCATAGACCATGTTTTTAAAAATTCAACTCATTTTACTCAAACATCCAAATATAAAATGCTTGGAACTCGATTATAGAAAATTCAATCCTGGTTTTCGTTAATACTGAATTTGAATGCAAATTTCAGCATGAGAATTATAGCATAACAAAGATCAGATTGTTTCAAAATGTCAGCCCCCCTAGAATTTCAAAGTGCCATATCTCAGCCATTTTTTAAGATAAAGCCAAAACAAAAAATGTTCCGGAATCCTTGTATCACGATCTTAACACTTAATGAAACTAGTCGTTGGGGGCCACCGTAATACTTACCCATCATGGATATGCATAATGTAAAATATTAAAACAAAAATGTGTAAACCACTTATAAAATGCATAGCAATTCAAATAAAATCGTGGCTTGATGACGTCATAACTTTATAGGCTCGATTACTGAATTGCTTGAAAGAGGTTTTTCCTTATAACTCCAAAAATAATAATCCTATTAACTAGCGGTTTATTGCATCTGATTAAGCGTCAAATTTCCAATTAAAATATATCTTTGAAGTGAAATTTGGATGAAATACAGGGTCATGAAAAATCGAAGAGTGTGGAAAATAGGATTACAAATATCTCAGCAACTAATTATCCGATCGACTTCATGCTTTATGCAAAATTTATGTTTTTTTTATTGTCTTTTATATTTATTTCTTAAAATAAACAATTTTGAAAATTTTTATATACCTTTTATCAGAACGAATATTTCGAGAGTCCGAAAAAAATAGATCCGGTTAATCGAGGTTATTGAAATGAAATAAATAGGCTTCTTCCCATTATTACATACTAAGTACATACCAAATTGCAAGTGTCTATCTCAATTTGTTCTGGAGATAGAGCGTTTACAGACACACACACAGACACACAGACGGACGGCAAAATTTTTTTTCTAAAAATATGTTTTTTGGAATCTCCAGTGTCTGAAACGTGTAAATCCGTCAAAAAAAAATTTCGATTTTCAAAACGATTACAAGACTTACCCTATACTATGTATGATGGGTAAGTAACAACTTTTCTAATTTATAATTTTTTATACATCTTTTTGAATTTTTAAAAAAGATTTTAAAAATTTAACTTGCCGCCATTTTTAAACAAGATGGCGCATGAAGCTAGCCAATGAACTTGGTCGAGACCTTGGTATGTTCTGTACGCATGATCAGTCACATTCATATTGGTTCATAAAAACGAGAGTTACAGCATAACAAATATTAGATTGTTTCAAAATCTCAGCTGCACTAGAATTTCAAACTGCCATATCTCAGCCATTTTTAAAGATATAGCAAAAACAAAAAATGTTACAGAATCCTTGGTCCCATTCTAACACTTAACAGAAACAATTTTTTTCAATTTATGATATTTTTTTTACATCTTTTTGAATTTTAAAAAATTTAAATTTTTTAAACTGACTGCCATTTTGAAACAAGATGGCGGATGAAGCTGGCCAACGAACTCTGTCAAGACCTTGGTATGTCCTATACACATACTCAGTCACATCCAAATCAGTTCATAAATAAGAGAGTTACAGCATGACATATGTCAGATATATATATATATATATATATATATAAATCAACATTTGAACGAAGGGTGGTTTGGGGGTCATGATCAGTGGAAATATACCAAAATTTTTTGGAATTGCTTTCCTCCGAACGGCTGCAATAGGTAGCTTTTTGTAATGAAAGCTACCTAAAATACATATATATAAAGTAGTATCTTCTACACATTCAAATATTTCCGTGAAACAACTAATGATGCATTTTTCTAATCTTTGTACATCAATACTCAACATTTTTTTTTTATTTAAATAGCATTAAAGCACCTACAAATGTTCTTGTAATATAGAGACAATAACATCGGATCACAAAGAAGTTCTACATTATATTTTATAGTTATGGAACTGAGTAACTAAAAAACTTAATATTTCACATGCTCAGACATGCAAAAATTACTTCAAAATATTACAACAGGAACTTTACCTTAAATTCTATTTTTGATGTAGGACCGGGTGAAGGAGCTATAGAATTCTGATCATAAAATTCATCATCTGTATCAAGAAAGTTTTCATCACTTGCACCCTTTTTTAGTACAGGAGTTCTCTTAGGTGTACCAGTTACATTTACATCTATTAAATAAAGATTTTAAGAAACAAAATCAGTTAACAAGACTCAAAAATTTACTTCAGTTAGAGAAAATTTTCTGTCATAATATTGCATGAATAATTAACTATAATTTTCAAGTTTTAATTTTCATATTTACAACTTACAATGTTTGACAGTCTGGATTCATATTTTTTATCACATAATACACTAAAAACACAGTTCTGGAAAAAGATACATTTTGAAAATTGTTTTCATTCTGATGACTGATTTTTATGTTATTTTCAGAGCTGATTCCAAAAATGAAATCCATTTTTTTCTCTATCACATAAGGGTTTTTTTTCAAAGAGATTGCACATTTTAAGTAAATGACTGAAGTTGCAAAACTTTGATATTTCATATTAATTTTATTAATTTATAAATCCATACAAATTACATTTATTTCCTAATTCAAGTAAATATTAAATGAAAATAATTATGTGTGAAAGGTTAAAAGTCCTTATAGAAATTAGTTTTTTCTTTTTCTCAAAACTTTTTTTGCTATTTTTCCTCGAGTGAACATTGCAGGGTTTGTTTCTTTTTCATACTAAGCATTAATTGGCTATCATGCTGATATCCCAACTCCAGTGACCCAATCATTTTCATTATATCCTGGTGAAATCTTTCACCTTGTTCCTTGCTAACTGCACCCCATGTTTCAGAAAAATAATCTAGATGTGAATGGAAAAAATTTACCTCAAACTCATATTACATTGTAAAATATTGAAATTTTTTAACATCTATTCTACAATAGATTTTAAGTTTGGGTCCCTCTGATTTCCAAGAAAGCTACTGACAACTAGTTTCAAAGTTTTCCAGGCTTTTCTTTCATTGGTTTCCATTTTTGTCTCTCAAAATTTTCATTCTTCGTCATTGTCTGGTCCTATATAAATACAGCTTCCTATAATTTTACTTTGGATAAATCCAGGTGTTTCCAAACAAAGGTATTTGATGCATTCTCCTTCTTTTGGTAATACTTTGAGAAATTTTTAATAAGCCCTAATTTTATATGTAGCAGTAGAAGTAACACATTTTTTGGACCAACCAGAGTTTCCCTTTTGATATTTTTGACTTCAGAAACAATTTTTTTTTAAATTGGCCATTCCTTCTTAAGGCTGTTCTTAAATCCAAACTGGCTACTTTCTGACACTTTTCAATTAATTTTTGTTTGGAAATGCATTTAACTGGCAGGTGCTCTTATCAAGAAACTATATAACCAAACAGTTTTTTTTCATTTTTTCAGTAAAGGCAGAAGATTTTTCAGAAAACACCTTCAAAGTGGGAGCTTTGAACAGAATTTCTGCAAGTGACAGGACAGAAAAGGAAAAAAAACTGAAACAATAATCACAAGATGTATATTAATTTATCAGAAAATAAAAAACTACCATAAAATCATAATTGTAAGAACCCATAAAATCATAACCCCTACCTACTTTTAAGCAATATTTATTATCTTTTCCATTCCCAAATATAAGCCCATCCTCAAACTTTTTTTGTGCAAAAAATAGATTATAAAATCCAAGGGAGAGAATTTCATACCTTTTGGCAAAAAGATTTCCACTTTTATTTACAAACTCCCCACCTCAATCCGAAATTTATGCTTTCCCAACCACCTCAGAAACCTTCCTCCCAGTATACAGTTTAAAATCTTTAAAACTCGTTATTAAAGATATGCAGTACTTGTTGCTCTCTAGTAACAATAAATAAATAATCAGCCATTTAAATTATCCCTATACCCTCAAAATATCTGCTTCCCTCCCTTTTCCGCCCCAGCATAAAAAAAAATTCTGTCCTATTTGCTGTTCTTTAGAAACAATAAGTAAATAATCAATGATATAAATTACAAACCCGCTCCTCCCCATTCTCCCAATATGCAAATTAAAAAAATATTTAAAAAAAAAAAAACGTCTGTTCTATTTGTTGATCTCTAGTAACAATTAATAGACAATCTGACACCTCTATTATCCCTCTACCCTAAAATGTCCCCCCCCCCTTCGTATACAAAATTTAAAATCTCTAAAACTTTTTTAAAAAATCTTCTGCCGTACTTGTTGCTCAGTTGTAACAATAAATGAATAATCAGCCATCTATAATTTACCTTCCTTTCTCTAAAACTTCTACTTTCCCCTCCACACAGCAAATAGTTTAAAATATTTAATTAAAAAAAAAATTCTGCCCTATTTCTTATTTTGTCATAAGAATATTATATAATTCATCTAAAATCTTCCTTCCCCCTGTAATTTTTGCTCTGTTCTTTCTCCCCCAAGGGGGAAATTTCTAAATATGCTGGGGGATGGGAAAGCAAAAATTGTTCTCTCTTTTGCAGTTTGATAGTTCTTACCCCTGAATCACATGTATATTGTATGTTTTCAAATTAATATCTTCTCTAAAATAACTTTTCTATCCCCATGAACAAAATATCAGAGGTAAGAACAGCCAAACAGGAAAATCTTCTCTCACCCCCATGTCAAGAAACCTCTTTTTTTAGGGGTGTAGGGGACAGGAAATTTACAGGAAGAGTTAGATGATTACTTATTTATTGTTGGTATAAAGTAACAATAGAGCATAAAAATCTTTTTTTAAAAAAATAATAGAGTTTTAAATTTTGTGTGCTAGGGAGGCAGGGGGAGGCAGAAAAACGAGCTTTTTCTTTTTTTTCATAGGGAGGGAGAAGATTTAATTTAGATGATTAATTATTATTACAAGAAAGCTATAAATAGAAAACAAAAATAACAGAATTTATTTAAAGATTTTAAACTCTATGAGCAGGAGTGTGTGTGTGTGGGGGGGGGGGAGGCAAAGAGAAAATAAGGACTTTTTTGGAAGAAAGGGGAAGGTAATTGATATGATTATTTAATTATTGTTACAATAAAATGACAAATAAAGCAGAAAAAAATTAAAGAATTTTTAAGATTTTAAATTCAGGGGGGGGGGGGAGAATGGCGAAAAGCAGTAATTTAGGCAATAAATTATTTATTTGTTTGTTGTTTAATACCTAGTATTAAATAGCCAAAATAAATTTAAATTAAAGAGTTATAAAGTTTAAAGTATGCCTGTTTGAATCGAGAGGGGTTGCAAAGAGGGTTAGGGATAATTTTGAGGGGGGGAGGAGATTTAGATGATTGGTTATTTATTGTTAACAATAAAATAACAAATAAATCAGAAAACTTTGAAAAATAAATTAAGATTTTTAAAGATTTAAAATTTTGTGTGCTTAGGTTGGGAGAGGGGGGACAATATTTTATGATTGTGGGATTTAGATGATTCTTTTTTTTTTTTAAGCAGAAATCTGAAAAAACCAGAAAATTCTCACCCCTGTATTTAGCTTTTCCCTGTATTTAGCTTTAGCCCTGTATTTACCTCTAAATTAATGATAAAAACAGTTTTTTTATGAATTTAAAAATAAAAACTCTATTATAAGCACCCTCCCAAGTTTAACTGTTTTTGCTTTTGAAAATGAGAGGGGGGGGGGCTTACACTCCAGATTTTACAGTATTTGGTTACAAATCACTTCAATAATCATGCTTTTATGTTTAAAAATTAGTTAAAGCTTCACGCTGTTGAACGGGTGGAAATATATCTTGAGAACTGCTTTAATGTAATGCTGTTTTAAGAGTATGCAGTTCAATTTGCAAAGAAAAGATGGAAATTGTGTGTACCCACTCTGTTGACCAAAAGTAACATAGAAATCACCTTCAGATCATCCCAAACTGTCAATTTGTGGTCTGAATACAAAAGTTTATTGAGGATCAAATCAAGATTTTCATAGCACTCTTTCAAATTAACTGAATTCCCAACAGGTACACAACTTTTCCGTTATGCAATATTATTGCTTTCAGATTCCTTTTTCATGAATCAATAAAATTTTTATGGGATTTTAAAATTCACCATGAAGCCTGAAATATCCTAATAAACAAGTTCAACCTCAGGCAGTTCAGAGGAATATTTTGAATTTATAATTGTTTCTTCTTTCCCGATTACTTTTTAATGGGCCAAATAACTATTTTAAATCTATAAATATGTTTACTAAACCCATATAAATAAAGCTTTATTGCATTTATACTAAATTTGTAAAAACTGGATTATGATAAAACTGTACATAATGGAATTTCGTCAATACTTTGAGTACTCAGCATCTAAAATTATAAAAAACACTTATTTTTCAGACAATTTTCTCATTGGAGACCCGTATAATTTTCTAAGAGGAAAAAAAAAGATGAACTTACTTATATTCCTGGCAGCAAAAAAAATTTCATCAGAATTCTGATGAAACTTTGCTGAAGACTGCTCAGAAATATCCTCTGAATCACCATCTATGCTACTGGTACCATCAGCATTTGATTCATAATTGCTTTTTAACTCATCACGAGTTGAAATAGTATCTTCAGCTTAAAAATTAATATAAACAATTTATACTCATAAAATATAACAGTTATATATTTTAAAAAATAGCATGCTAACTTTAATATTTCATACATAGGAAAACAGAAAATTATAGATAAGACAAGTAAATAAGACTAAATAAAAAGCTAAATTAGACCGTTTCAATTTACAGAAACAGCTAGCTTAATGTGAATAAGCTCACAAAGTAATGCAAATGAAAAAGATTAATAAATCATACAAGTTTCTGTTGCATAACATAGGTATTTATTACTTATTCACATATATATATTTTTTGCTTATTTCAATTGCAATTTCCAGTCATTTAAAATAATGAAACTTTGACTAACTTACAAAAAGTTAACTATCTTAGAGTTTACATTGACTTATTACTTAGAGGTTTTTTTTTTTTTTTTTTTTTTTTTTTTATAATGCTTCTGAATGAGATAAAAATTTACATTATTATTATTTTTAACAGGAAAATTCACTTTAGTAAAACATGCAAAATTAATATTTATACTTACATTGGTTTCTACAATTTCAGTAAACTAAAATGTACATTTACAGTAAAATTCAAAATTACTAATTTAACCCTCTGATCGCCAAGCAAAAGGGCAAAATCGTAATGGACTGAACTACATAGACTGACTACATGACTGAACTACCTTCAAATGTCTGCAATGCTAATAATGTTTTCAAAAATAGTCTGCAATACGCAATATATCATATAAATCTATTCTTGTTGTTGTTGTAGTGCTAATTAATTACGGCATCATAAGTTTATACGTATATACAAACTGTTTGCATCACTTACATAAATAAATTAAAAAAAACTTAAGACAAACAAAGAAGTTTATTTAAGGCATTATGCAGAAAATTAGATAACAGTGGAACTTTGAAAAATACTTTATTTAAAGCAAGGTGATATTGTTTTATCATTTTCCAAAATTCTTTACACAACTGTGGATTTAATATACAATACAAATGAAGTTGATGTTGGTATATTTTTGAAGTAGTTGTGAAAACTTGTGCCATATCTATTAATTAATGTGCTTTTCGGTTCGGGTCTACTTAAAGCTGAGTGTAGACTCCTGCAAGATGGATTCAGGTTAACCCGATTTTTCAAAAATTAGTTCAATATATTATTTCATATTAAAAACTATACCTATAATAATATGTTTGTGTGTATTGAGGTTTGCATGAGTGCTGTTTTTTAAAGAGACAGTTGCATGTTCTTTTGCGACCCTTTCACGAAATTTGCATTTTCTGCGACTTTTTGATGAAATTAGTGTTTTTTCTGCGATCTTTTGACAAAATTCTTTTTCTTTCCTGTGAGCCTTTGACGAAATTCGCTTTTTGCCCAGGTTTTTTATGAAATTTATGATTTTTCATCGATCCTTTGACGAAACTTGGGTTTTTTCAGCAATCTTAACGAAATTAGGGTTTTTTCCGCAATTCTTTGACGAAATTCCTGTTTTTCCGCAACTGTATGATGAAAATTGTGTTTTTCCTGGGATCTTTTGGTGAAAATTGCACTTTTTCTGCAATTCTTTGATCAAATTCGCGTTCTCCCCAGTGATCCTTTGACAAAATTTGTTTTTTCATGGTCTTTTGACAAAATTTGTGTTTTTTCAGCGATCATTTGATGAAATTTGCTTTTTTTCTTCATAATCCTTTGACAAAATTCTCATTTTATCCGCGCTCCTTTGACGAAATTTCATTTGCTTTTTTCCTATGATGCTTTGATGAAATTCGCATTTTTCTCAGTGGCTTTTAGACAAAATTCACATTTTATCAGCGATCCTTTGACAAAATTCATGTTTTTGCAGCGATCCTTTGACAAAAATAGTATTTTTTCTGTGATCTTTTGACGAAATTCTCTTTTTTCCCCCCCCCCATGATCAGTTGACGAAAATCACGTTTTTCCCACAATCCTTTGACGAAATTAGTGTTTTTCAGCGATTTTTCAGTGATCTTTTGATGAAATTCCCGATTTTCGGCGATCCTTTGATGAAATTCGCATTTTTCCGCGACCCTTTCGTGAAAATCACATTTTTCTCTGCAATCTTTTGACAAAAGTAGCAGTTTTCCTGCAATCTTTTGACGAAAATTGTGTTTTTTCCGCGATCCTTTAACGAAATTCGCGTTTTCCCCCGCGATCCTTTGACGAAATTCCTGTTTGCCCAATGATCTTCATGAAAATCGTTTTTCCCCCCCATGACACTTTGACAAAAAACATGTTTTTTCAGCGATCCTCTGATGAAATTAGTGCTTTTTCTGCGACTATTTGATGAAATAGGTGATTTTTTTTTCTGCGAATGATTGACAAAATTGATTATTTTTCGATGACATTTGTCCAAATTTGCGATATTCTTCCATGCTATTTTTGTGGTTTGAATTTTCAGACTGATGACAGATTTATTTTTTTTTTCCGGAAACGGATGTTTTAAATTTTCTGAAAATTCACACCTGTATTATATGTTTTTTGTCTGCAGGTGCCTAAAAAGTCTGCGACGCCTGTCGCGCACATTCTGCCACAGGGTATATTTCTACACTATCTACCAATAAGTATTTGGACACATATGGAAATGACGATATCTGCGGTACTGATATACATCACACTCTCCATCATTAAAAATGATGACGGAAACAACATTTGCATCAGTCACATGAACACGCACGTCACAAAATACAGAGTTATCTGATTTCGAGAAAGATGTAATCATCGGATACCACATAAATGGCCAATCCTGAAGGGACATATCTAGCGAGCTGAATTACCCAAAATCGACTGTGGCCTATGTGATTCAGAGGTGGAAGGTGAGTGATGATTATCAGAATATGCCCAGAGTCGGCAGGCCCAAGAAACTGGGAGATAGAGACCAACGGGTGCTGTCCAAAGAAATTTGAAAGAACTGCACCCAACCAATAGCACGCATACACTAAGAGTTTCAACAGGCATCCAAGTGTGTTGTTTCAATCAATACCATCTGTAAGGAAGCTCATCTTCTTGGTATTCATGGTCATGCTGCCATCCATAAGTCTTTGACCACCAAGATCAACCATGCTGCTCGGTTAAGGTGGTGCAAAGCACGTCAACAGTGGACAGTACAGCAGTGGAAACGGGTTCTCTGGAATGATGAACCAAGGTTCACACTCTACCGTTCAGATGGTTAGATCTGGCATCTGCCTGGAGAACGCCTCCTGCCAGAATGCATTGTGCCTACAGTTAAGTTTGGCGGATGGGGAATTATGGTCTGGGGATGTTTTTCCTGGTTTGGTCTCGGACCCTTTGTCCCAATTCATGGTAAGCTCAACACCGACGCCTACTGCACTATTTTGGATGACAGTGTACTTTCCATGTTGTGGCAGTTCTATGGGTTGGACCCATGTTACTTCCAGGATGACAATGCCAGCTCTCATGTTGCGAGGTCCATTATGGATTGGTATGGTGACAATGAGGTTGATTGACTAGACTGGCCTGCTCAGAGCCCAGACCTGAATCCAATCGAAAACCTCTGGGATGAGTTGGATCATCAAATTAAAGGGTACGACAACCGTCCAAAAACAGTGAAGGAACTTAGCTTTCTTCTCCAAGCCGAATGGAAAACAAGAACGAAAAATCATGCGTCCAGCATAGATTATGTAGCACTTTCCAACGCTTCTAAAATAATTTTACAAATCATTACCGTTTAATAAGCTGAAAGATGACATCTAAGTAAACAATTTGGAAAACGCATAACATATTTAAAAACGTAATTTCAGGAATTTTCAATATATACAATATTCGGAAAAATATCCGAATACTTTTATGTAGCACTGTATATGATCTATAGATTTGTATATATACATAGGATGCTAAATTTTAGTTTAGTTAGGAAACGCGTAGCACAGTTTAAATTCTCCTTCTGCAGTTTCTGTCAATAAACGGAAATGTGTTCCCGAACTTTTGTGCTGCCCTGTATAGGATCTACATAATTTATACACACCACGTAATAGACAAAATGCTAGTTAAGATTAAAATCACGTTCAGTAACTTAAAACGCACTTCCAGGAATTATTGTTAACAGACAGTAGAGAATTCTTTTGTGTGTCCCTGTAAATGAACGATGACTGCTATACACACACTATTCTGTAGTAAGCCTCTTGTAATGCACCTTAGTAATATATATAAACTTCAATGCGTTTAAAATAGTGGAACATTATTTAAATAAGCCGCAGACGATTTTTCTCCATAGACGTAATGTAACGGAATTCTTTTGACTGTCCCTGTAAAGTAACTCTAAGTGCTATACACCTACTATTCCCTATTAAGCTTCTTCTAATGCATCTTAGTGATCTATATAAATTTCAATGCGTTTACAATAGTGAAACATTTTTAAAATAAACCGCAAATGATTTTTCCCCATAGACCGCAATGTAACGGAATTCTTTTGAGTGTCCCTGTAAGAAAACTATAAGTGCTACACACTTCAGTTGAAATAGGGAACGTGCCATAGATAACGACAATAACATATAAAAATTGCAGAGCAATCCGAGCATATTTACGGGAGTTAGAGCACGGACAGACGGCCATCCGGCCAGACAAACCGAAGTCATAAGCACTTTTCAACTAGGTTGGAAAGTGCTAAAAATACCACTAGCTGTCATACAAGGACTTGTAGAAAGTATGTCCAGAAGGGTCGCTGCTGTAATTGTTTCACATGGAGGCTCTACTATCTATTGAATGTGAATAAATGTTGTTTTTCTTTTTAATCACAGTTGTCCAAATACTTATTGGTAGATAGTGTATACACAAAAGCTTAAAGGGAATAACAGCTTAAAAAAATATGCATTTATTTTTATACAAAGTATAATAAAGGTGCTTTCTACTCCCTTTTAATAATTAAATACTAAAATACACAGAAGCATAAACAGTAAATTACCTTTCTTTTCAAGAATATACAAATCTTGTTCATCTTCAAGTGCTGATTCATCTATAGATGCTGATGAAGGTATTACACTGCTCTGACCTAAATGAATAAACAAATAAAGTATTTTCAAAATGAAAACAGACATTAATGATTTTTTTAAATTATTATTATAAACAACTCTTTAAAAAACATATTAGAGATGTATGGGAATTAAAGTTTAATTTCATATAAGAAAAGTATACTTTATAGAATAAAAAAAACTAAGCTAAGAAAATTAAAGAGTCATAAATTAAAGCACTCAGCTTAATGATCAATGAGGTTACATTCCACAAACATGAAAGCTCTAAGCTAAAGCTTCCAATTTTAATTCTGCATGTCTATTCAGAGTAGTTATCTAAGGTTTTAGCAGTGTACTAAATCTTGTTTTTGTAAAATTTCAGGTAAATTTTGCCTCTATCCTTTAAAACAATCCTTCTATGGCATTATGGTTAAAAGTGGCTGATGTCAAATTAAATGTCCTCATTTCATATCTTTCCAATTTTTTTTTTTTTTTACTGTTTTTAGAAATAATTTATAAATTAAGATTGTTGTTGGTTTCAAAATACTAACGACTCTCTGTATCGAAATAAAGTACAGAAGTACCATTTTGTAACATTAGCCATCAGCATTATTTAATTTGATAAAACAAAATTTCTAAGATAAGAAAATTAAATATAACTGCAATAAATAGTTAGAAATAAAAAATTAAAACAAATGAAGGTCATCAACAACACAGCATTTAAATACATACTTTCACTCATAATTCGACTCAGTCTTGGCATATCTGATTCATATATTAAAGATTTTGTGATTCCTGAAGGTGAGACAAGAGCAAGCTGCAGAATCTTAGGAGCACATTTTAACAATTGGTATAATGTTTCAAGGGTTGAAGTAATTACGTTGTGGTCAGGATGATGCGCAAAATGCAGAGTTATTTCATATATCTGTAAAACATATTTACAAATGAGAATTAAATTTGTAATAATTTTGGGAGGAAAACAATAATGAATGATTAACTACTGTAACACACTTTTAGAAGTTGTTCTTTTGTTACCCACATATCTTCTTCATTTTGAATTATAGTTACATTGCCTTTGAAATTCTGAGATGACATAGCATCACTTAAATGTGGAACAAGGTGGCGAAAACAAAGCAACACACCAAGAATTACATAAACAGGACGTTCCTCTTGGACTGGGAGTATCAATTCTACAAAAATAGATAACATGAATATGTACATTTTAGCACTCACTTATAACATTTGAATTATTATCGCTGTCTAAGAAAAAAAAAAACAAAGCAAGTAATAAACAATTTAAATAAGCACAAGATTTATGCTATCATTTAATTCAAATAACTAAATTTCTATTTTAGTTTGTATCCATACGTCTCATTTTAACAAATTAGATAATCATTGTGGTAATAAGTTGATTGAGTTAAGGCTAGTATTGCTATCAAGTTGTCAAAAAAATTTGAAATCATAAATGAATAAATTTACTTAATAATATCAATCAATAGAGAATCAGACAGTAAAGAGGTGAAATTAATATACAGGGTGCAAAATGTTATCTATCGCCAACCTTTAATTTCTCAACTGTTGGTTGTAGACATATCCAATTACAAAAGTGTTTAAAATGAGGTAAATGTTGTGGCGTTAAAGTAAAAAATAATTTTTTTTTAAATTACAAAATCTAACTTTTTATACAGTCCCCCGATCCCTATAGTTATATTTAATAAATGTTTGCACATATCATAACAAATACAACACAAAAAGTTTTACTTCTGTACGACAAAAATTGACACAGTTATTAAATTTCAAAATTTGAGATTTTTTCACATGATTTTGTCTTTCATTCAGGGATCAGTTAAAAAATGAATTAGAGTAATTCGAGATCGAAATCAGGGTGCAATGTCCTTTTTACGGCAAAACTACCTTTAGCTGGTATCGCTAAATTGGTGTATCACCAAAGAGGGTTATTTCATCTAAAAATTTGAGCTTACTTTGAGGGGTTGTATAAAAAGCGAAGAATGAAATATTGAAATTAAACAGAAAAATAAATATTAATTTATTATCATATTAGAAAACGGTATACTATAAAAAATGAATACATCAAGTACCGGAATCTACTAGAGATACTGCTCAAAGTGTTCTCCATTGGTGGCAATGCACAATTGAATGCGTGAGAGAACTGAATCCTGGACACATTTGACCATAGCAGGTGAAACCACCTTTAACCGGTATCGCTAAAACTGGGTATAACCAAAAAGCTTTTTTTCATGTAAAAATTTAAGCTACCTTTTGGGGAGGGGGGGGGGGTCAAACAACATTTAAAAGTCAAATTAGGCAGTGTTGAATTCAGGGGGTGGCCCGGAAGGGACATTCCCCCCCCCTTCCCCCCAGAACAATGAAATGTCCCTCCTGGAAAATGTGGGGTTTAAGTGTTTTCAATGATCAAAAAGTGCAATTTCTCCCTGGAACTCTATAATGTACCCCCCCCCCCCCCCTGCTGGAGAAAAGTGTCTGAATTCAACACTGAAAGTAGGTATTGTTTGTTATCAGAAAATAAAACCTTCCATTCTTTTGCGAATGCTTCCAGTCTATTTCGATTTTATCAAAATAGGGTTGAGTTGAGTTTGTTTAGCTGTGTTTGGCTGAGTGCCAATCTTAGTGACCGCCTACAAGAGAATGCAAACTATAACTTCAGAAAATACTCATATCAGCATAACACCCCTTTCGATTGTAGAATCATACCAGAATGCTAGGCGTGGTTTTCAAATGTTAGGAATTAAATATATTTAGCTTCTCCTTATTTCAAAGTCATTAAGCTTTCCTTTTAGAATCATGTATTAAGTTTAAATTATGTTTTCTTAATTTCATTTTAACATATATTTGTAACGTTTAAATATTATTTACTTACGTTTTCCTTTCATTTTTGGCCTTTACTTAATTTAGAAATTACTTTATCTTTCATTTAGTTACAATGGCTTAAAGTTAAACTTTTGTTTTCACCAGCATATCGGCATTCAATATCGTAAACATTATCGAACTTATGTCGACGTCATGTGCATTTGCGATCGTTATATGATTCACTTATTTTTCTTTCACAAGTAGAGTTTTAGCAATTCGCATCTACTTGCGTGCGAGTCGATTTTGTATTCGATTACGTTTTAATCGATATCGTTATGACGTTTCGCCGTAAGTTCTAGAAGGATTTGTTTTGAATATTTGATTAGGATTCATTACTATATAAAGGCAGTATTTTGTGTGTTTAGGCAGATTTTTACTTGTTGTTGAATGTTCAAGAACGTGAGTGAAGCTAATGCTTCCTCACTATAAGAAAATAGAATACTTGTTTTTGTGATCAGTATATCATTTTCAGTATCTGCTGAATCATGCTGTGAATATATTTTTAGTAAGCTGTTTTTAAAGTTGTGTTTATGAATTGTTTATTTTCAGTTGATGTTCTCATGAGTTTATGATTTTGTTTCTAAAAGTGACTGGATATGTTTTACAGTGTATTCTTATGAACTTGACTTTAATAAACAAATTGGTTCAACTGAAAAACATGCCTTTTTGATATGCTTCCATATACTTAACATTGTGAGGTCTTAAATGATTTTCCAGCTCAACCTTTTACTGTGCGTTTTACAGAAAAACGGAAATACTCTGCTGTGTTAAATTATTAACATGTTCTGCATCATTTTCCAGCTCAACCTTTTACTGTGCGTTTTACAGAAAAACGGAAATACTCTGCTGTGTTAAATTATTAACATGTTCTGCATCATTACTTCTAATTAGATGCATTACATAACATCAAAAATGAACAATAGAATCGACATCAGTAAAATAAAATATACTCACTCAAAACTTGATAAATGGCAGCGGAATGCAAATGACCAACCGAAATATAACGAGCATGAAAATCAAGATATGCAAATTACAATAGTACCGCAGCACAATGCGTTCAGGATAAAACACAAGCTACTAGCAGTGCACATGCTAGTCAGTGCAGAGATTGTGATGACAGGCTATACGTACACACAATATACCGAAATAATACTTATTTATGGTGAATGTCAAAGAAATGCCAGAGCGGCTGCAAGGGTTTATTCAGAGCGTTTTCCTAGAGATCGACATACAACGCATAAAACAATAACTGATGCATTGCACCATCTTAGAGAGACCAGCTCTGTTGCACCACGACCCAGAACAAGTAGCAAGGTGTAATGTTCAAGTGACACCAGAGGAAGTGCTGGCATTCGCCCTTTTAAATCCACAAATGAGCACGGCGGAAATAAGCGAGGCATGTGCAAGCATTGATGTTGGGTGGCGACGAAAGACTGTTTGATTACTGTAATTTCATGCTTAACACTATAGAGAAAAATCCATCATTCCTTTGTGACAGTCTGTGGACAGATGAGGCAATGTTTACACGGAGTGGCATTGTGAACGTGCAAAATGTGCATTACTGGCCTCTGGAAAATCCTCACATCGTCCACACAGTATGACACCAGGTATGCTGGTCAACGAATGTGTGGTGCGGTATATGGGGAACTCAGATTGTTGGACCCATCTTCTACGATGGAACCTCAACGGGCGAACTTTACCTGCACCTACTACAAAACACGGTACATGACTGGTATAAAGAGCTGCCTCTCCGAAATGCATGCCAGATGTGGTTTCAACATGGGGCCCCTTCACATAAAGCATCAAACGTCCAAGCATATCTGGCCAACGAATTCGGTCAACAGATCATTGGATATGGCACCGCATTCACTGGACTTGACTCCCATGGACTTCTACGTCTGGGGATACATCAAGGCACAGGTGTATGTGACTGAGCCTACTTCTCTGGTTGATCTGAAGCAGCGCATCATCCTTGTTTGTCGCACAGTTACACCTGCTATGCTCCAACGTGTCCAGGAATCAGTACTGTCACACATTCAATTGTGCATTGCCACCAATGGAGAACACTTTCAGCAGTATCTCTAGTAGATTCCAGTATTTGATGTATTCATTTTTTATAGAAGACCGTTTTCTAATATGATAATAAATTGATATTTATTTTTCTGTTTAATTTCAATATTTCATTCTTTGCTTTTTATACGACCCCTCAAAGTCAGCTCAAATTTTTAGATGAAATTACCCTCTTTGGTGATACATCGATTTAGCGATACCGGCTAAAGGTAGTTTTGCCGTAAAAAGGACATTGCACCCTGATTTCAATCTCGAATTACTCTAATTCATTTTTTAACTGATCCCTGAATGAAAGACAAAATCATGAGAAAAAATCTCAAACTTTGAAATTTAATAACTGTGTCAATTTTTGTCGTACAGAAGTAAAACTTTCTGTGTTGTATTTGTTATGATATGTGCAAACATTTATTAAATATAACTATAGGGATCTAACTAAATATAACTATAGGACTGTATAAAAAGTTAGATTTTGTAATTTAAAAAAAAATTATTTTTTACTTTAATTAACGCCACAACATTTACCTCATTTTAAACACTTTTGTAATTGGATATGTCTACAATTAACAGTTGAGAAATTAAAGGTCGACGATAGATAAAATTTTGCACCCTGTCTATACATAAAGAATATTCTGAATTTAAAAACTCATACTCACCAAACAAAGCAGATAACATCCATGAATAGAATGAAGATGGCCGTCTAGAATACTGGCATATACATGTCAATGAAGTTGCAGCCGCACGCCGTACAATTGCAGAATTTACAGCAAGATTTGGAAGGAAGGCTTTTAACAACATCTATAACAACCAAAAGATTAACTTATTTTAAACACAAAATAAAACTTTTAAGTTCAAGAATTTCAAAAATATTAGTAATTAAGATAATTTTAACAAACATAACCTCCGTTAAGTAATTAATGCTTAAAATAATTATTCAGATCAGAAAACATATAGATTAGAATTATACACACTTGCATGAAATTGACACACATTATTAATAAACTTTAATACGAGATTTTCTTTCATTTTTGTCTGTCTGTTATTTTTTTATGTACTATCAATTTAGTCTATGAGAAATATTTTTGTTTCATTGATAACTTCTGATTTTAAAATTTCATAAAGCGTTAACTTTTCTAATTCACATGGAAGATATACTTTTTTTCATATTTTTTTAGCTGAATTTCCGCTTTATTGAATGTGAATAAGCAATGTATTCTCACCAGGGCTGCGGAGTCGGTGGGAAAAATGATCGACTCTGACTCTGACTCCTGAAATTTTAAAGGAACCGACTCGGACACGTCTAAAGTACTAGTATTGCTTGTTAATTCCTATTATTCAGATTGCTTTATTGCTGTCATTTGTTTTGGAATAGTAATAGTTGCTTTATTAAATTTGTCATTAAATAAAGGAAATATTACTGTTTAAAAAAAATGGCAGCAATCAACCAATCAGAATTTTAAAAAAACTAAACTGGCAACACTGCATCCTGCTGTTACATTCCCGTTTGACCTTGAAGTATATGATGTGTATATTTTTGGATGAATTATGGGTATAAGATGTGATAGGTAGTCAAGACTAGGACTCATTTACTGCAGCGGCAAACTTCTGACAGTATTTTTGAATAAAAAGTTTCACCTTTTTTCACCAAAATATGGGTGGAAGGATGTTTAATTTTGGTTTTATATCTATTCCTGCAGACCCAAAAAATAGGAGGCGAAAATTTTAATTTTACAATTTAAGCATCATTTGGGATCTCCAGAACACGAAAAATTATGGGGGAATGCAAGAAAAATAAAAATGAAAATTTTACTTTTTTAGCATTTGTTCGGACCTTGTGCGCATGCCGAACGAGCTCCGCAGTTTTGCGGTCATGTGACCCAGCAGTTGGTTGTTGATCTAGCTGCCAAAAGGGCACGTTTTGTTTTAGCGGGTCTTATCCCCAATCATTCTGTTTTGGTTCAGCGGGAATATTCCCCACATATGTCATCAAACAAGCTTAATTAGCGGGTTTATTACCCCAATATCACCATGTTTACTATTATGTGTTTATAAATGTTCTGTACTCATTACGTCTGTGTGCTGTGTAATTAAATATGTGAGAAAAGACAACAATGGTTCGTAATCAATCAAAACCACACACACAGTATTCACGATCATAGACATTTAGTGGTCCGTCGAGACGCAGCCGAATAGCTGCTATGGAAAAATTAAACAGATCGAAAGGTGCTCTAAAAGGTGCCATTACAAAACTGGAAAAATTTGTACAGGAAAACACGGAGGAAAGTACTTGCTCGAGTACTGAGCTCGAAATAAAACTCCGAAAACTACCGGAGCTTCAAACAAAAATGTCCGAAATACGGGATAAATATTATGATATCCCGGAGATTAAGGATTTACCGGAAATTGAAAAGGAACTGGATGACCTTGAAAGCAGAACTGAAAAAATAGAAGTAAGTCTCAATATATTTCTTAAAAATCTCAAAGTTTCTGAAACAAATTTGCATGCTGATTCTAGAGGTTTTAATAACATGAAAGTTAAATTGCCCGAAATCCCATTACCAATATTTAATGGTAAATATGAAGAGTGGTCTATCTTTAAAGTTCAATTTACAAATTTAATTATTCACAATGAACAACTTAATGATGCACAGAAACTCTTTTATTTGCGAGCATCGCTAAAAAACGAAGCAAAACAGTTAGAAAGTGCTGATGATTCATTCGATTCATTATTTACGGCACTAACTGAAAGATTTGAAAATCATCGTTTACTCATAGACACTCATTTGTCAGCTATAATTAACTATGAAAAAATCCATCACGAATCCTCAAAAGAATTGAGATCGTTTATTGATTGTGTAAATAAAAACTTAAGGGCTTTAAAAGTTTTAGAATATCAACAAAACAATTTTTCAGATGCTATCCTTATTAATATCATATTGCAAAAGGTAGACAAAGAAACACGAAAATTATTTGAATATTCTGTCAAGAAAACAGAATACCCTCAATTCGCAGAGTTAATGTCATTTCTAGAAAACAGAAGTTGTACTCTAGAAAGTGTAAATAGACATTCCGCTTCAAAACCTTTAAATAAAAACATTCCTCCTTTCCATAAAACAAAAAACTTCATGCTTAATTCTAGTGAGAAATCAAAAGTGAAAATATGTGCTCTGTGCAAACTGTCTGCTCATAATTTGAACAAATGTTCTCAGTTTCTTAAAATGAATACATCGGAACGATATGAATTTGTGAAACAACACAGATTATGTGTTAATTGCTTGAACAAAAATCATATTGTTAATTCTTGTATATCAAAATATAATTGCCATACGTGTGGATTACGACACAATTCATTGCTTCACCGAGAAAAAGAAAATAAATCAAAAAACGAAATTACTACCGAATCCTCCTCTCCACGCTTCACCTCCCCTACTTCTTCTGTCAAAAGCGAAAGCATTTCAATAAATAATGATGATTCGTTAAAGGCCTTGAATAGTTTCAGCGCGGATACTGAAAAGCGATCTATTTTATTGAGCACGTGTTTTGTTTTTATGGAAGATAATCTCGGAAAAAGAAGAAGATTTAGAGTAATTTTGGACTCTGCTAGTAATGTAAATATTTTAGTTAAGGAATGTGCTGACGCATTAAATTTAAAGAAAAGAGTAATTAACGTGCCTGTCAGTGGATTAAACGGATCTACTCATAATATAAAAAATAAAATTTCTAGTGTAATTTCCAATGCGGATGAAACTTTCAAAGAGAACATTGACTTCTTAATTGTTCCAAAAATAACCGATGTAATTCCATCGACACAATTAAATGTATCGGACATTAATCTACCGAATTTTGTGCAATTAGCAGATCCCACATTTTTCAAACCGGGAAAAATTCATGCTTTAATCGGAGCTGAACTATTTTACAGAATCTTAAAACATACATCGGTTAAAGTTAATGATAAGCTATTTTTGCAAGATTCCGTTTTTGGATGGATTCCAACTGGGGCACTAGAGGAAAAAGTGTCATTAAGTAATTTTTCTATGTGTTATTTTGTTAGAGATTTCGATCAAATTAATGATAATTTGAAACAATTTTGGGAACTGGAATCTATCGGCATAAAACATGATGATCCTAAATTAACGGAAACGGATCAAGCGCAACAGATTTTCGACAAAACTGTGACATTTACAGGTGATCGTTATGAAGTTCAATTACCCTGGAAAAGTGATCGGAAGGAATTAAATGATAATTTTAATATTGCGAAGCAACGTTTGGAAGGTTTAAAACGAAAATTTTATCGAAATCCAGAACTTTACCGTCAATATTCTGAAATAATAGAAGATTATTTAAATCGAGGAATTATAGAGCAGGTGGATGAGAATGAACCCGTTTTAAACAAGGCTGTTTACTATCTGCCCCATCACGCTGTCTGTAAGGAAGATAAGCTCACTACAAAGGTCCGCATCGTATTCGATGCCAGCTCCCATGATAACAATATGTTGTCCCTAAATGATTGCCTGTGGCCAGGCCCCAACTTAAATCCATTTCTATTCGACATTTTAATCCATTTTAGATTAAATGAAATTGCCTTTTCTTCTGATATCGAGAAGGCGTTCCTTCAAATCTCCCTCATTGAAAAAGATCGCGATGCTGTACGCTTTCTGTGGTACGATAATGATTTTGGATCTCTTGAAAAATTTAAAATATTTAGATTCAAACGTGTTCTTTTTGGAGTCAATGCTTCTCCATTCCTACTATCCGCCACAATAAAAGAACACATAAAGAAGTTTGATAATCTATATCCAAGGACTGTTCACCTACTCGATAAATATATTTATGTAGATGATTTCATCTCAGGTGAAGATAATCTACAGGAAGCTCTTGATGTTTCTCTTAATGCTAAGAAAATAATGTCTAAAGCAGGAATGACTCTCCGAAAATGGATAACAAATAATGAGGATCTAATAAAGTGTTGGTAAAAGGAAGGTTTTGACATTCAGGCAGAACATGCTACTGTAAGTCTGGGGAGTAACTTGACTAAAGTATTAGGAATGTCTTGGAAAACAGAAGAGGATTGTCTGACATTCGAAATTAAAAGTCTGATAGAATTCCTGTCATCGAAAAAGAGCTCAAAACGTCTCCTATTGCAAGCAGTTGGAAAAATCTTCGATCCGTTAGGTATACTCACACCATTCACCATTAGAATCAAATGCCTATTTCAGGAATTATGGCTAAAGAAGACACCATGGGATGGGCAGTTGCCAACTAATGTCCAGGAAAAGTGGTTAAAATGGTGCGAAGAACTTCCAAATTTAGCAGAAGTAAAAATCCAGAGGAAAATCCTTAGTTGCTCAAATCAACTAACAGATGTTGAGTTACATGCGTTTTCAGATGCCAGTAAATCAGCATATGGCTCTGCTGTTTATCTAAGAGTAAGAGGAGAAACAGGGGTGGAAACCAACCTCGTCACATCAAAGAGTCGCGTTGCCCCGATAAAGGAGATTACTTTGCCGAGGTTAGAACTACTCGGAGCACTACTGAGTGCAAGATTAACTGCCAAAATAAAGCCTATCCTTGATCAGAAAGTAACAGCTACAACATATTATTGGACTGATTCAAAAATAACTTTATATTGGATCAAAGGCTCACCAAAGAGATGGAAGCAGTTTGTGGCAAATCGTGTCACGGAAATAAATGCACTAACAAATTCTGACTCTTGGTATCACTGCTCCAGCAAGGACAATCCTGCTGATATCCTGACTCGAGGTGCTAGTGTGAATTCACTTTTAAACAATTCCATGTGGTTTAAGGGACCAAACTTTCTTGCAGCTGATGATTTACTGATCGAAAATGAGACTATCACTGTTCCAGAAACGGACTATTTGCCAGAAACAAAATCAAAATATAGAAATGATATTAGTGACTCTAATTCTAACATTTCTCTTTCTCTTTTCAGGAATCCTGAAAATGTAGATTTTTTTCTTAATATCAGCAATAACTACCTTCACCTACTCCGCATATTAGCTTACATTCATAGATTCATTTACAATTGCAAAGGTGATTATGCAGACCGGCATCGAGGCAGTCTTACCACCCCAGAAATAAAGGGTGCGGAAACGTGTCTAATTAGACTAGTACAAGGTTTAGAGTTTAGGGAAGAGCTTAGGAGCCTAAAACGGGAGTCAGGGGTTCCTCCTTCAAGTAAGATAAAATGTTTATCTCCCTTTTTGGATGACAATGAAATCTTAAGAGTGGGCAGAAGATTACGCAATTCGAACTTGGCTTTTGATAATAAGCATCAAATGATACTGCCGAAGAGCCACAAACTTACTAAACTCATTTTTGAATATTTTCATAAAAAATACTTTCATATTGGACCCCAGGGTTTATTGCATTATGTACGTATGCAATATTGGCCCGTAAGCGGAAAAAATTTAGCACGTAAGGTAGTGCATGATTGTATAGTCTGTTTCAGGAATAATCCGGTCACTGCCAACCAAATCATGGGCGATCTCCCACCAGAGAGAGTAACCCCAAATTTTACCTTTTACCATACCGGAGCAGATTTTTGCGGTCCTTTTGAAATTAAATACAAAAATCAAAGGAAGGGTATTTTTCAAAAGATTTATGTCGCGATATTCGTTTGCCTAGTGACCAAGGCTATGCACTTAGAATTGGTCACGGATCTGACATCCGACGCCTTTATCGCCGCACTTAAACGTTTTGTTTCTAGGCAAGGAAAATGTTCTTCCATTATAACGGATAATGCAACAAATTTTAAGGGGGCTAAATCCGAATTAAGTAAACTTCATGACTTAGTTCGTAGACCAGATGAAAAATTAGCTAACTATTTAGCTTCAGAAGCAATTGAATGGAAGTTTATTCCTCCCAGATCGCCCAACTTCGGTGGTTTATGGGAGGCCGGAGTAAAATCGTTCAAATATTATCTAAAACGAACATTAAAGGGTGCTAGATTAACCATAGAAGAATTCCAAACCATCACCACCCAAATTGAAGGGATACTAAATTCGCGTCCTTTAACTCCATTATCGACCGACATAAATGATTTTGACGCATTGACACCGGGCCATTTCCTAATTGGTCGGCCTATTGATGCAATTCCGGAACCCCAATTGATAGATATTAGCGAATCAAGATTATCTCGGTGGCAGAGGGTGACTAAATTTGTCCAGTTAATTTGGAAAAATTGGCAGTTAAATTACTTGAGTCATCTCCAAAATCGTACAAAATGGCAGAAAAAAGGAGATAATATTAAACCAGGAGCAATGGTCATAATAAAGGAAGACAATTTACCTCCCTGCAAATGGATGCTGGGACGAATTTTAGAAGTTATACCACGTAAGGATGGTAATGTTAGGGTTGCCAAGATAAAAACTGCTTCGAATGTTTTCCTTAGGTCAGTATCTAAATTGTGTATTCTACCCATTGATAACATTTAATAATTGTATGCTTATTTTTCTTTTTGTTTATTTGATTTAAAGTGTATTGTACAGTAAAATGTTTATATAATATATTTTACATTTAAGGTTTCTTAAGTACGATATCGAACTGCTTTTTGGAAAATAATTTAACCCTTATTTAGCATTGAATTTTCTTTATTATTGTGCTTATATAGTAACATTGTTATCGCAACTTGTAATTATTGTATTTGTATTGTAATTATATTTTATTGCATTTGGTATTTTTATAGTTCTTGTAATAACAGTATATTTCACAAATTTTGAATGTGCTATACACATTGCAAGGCGGGGCGGCATGTTCGGACCTTGTGCGCATGCCGAACGAGCTCCGCAGTTTTGCGGTCATGTGACCCAGCAGTTGGTTGTTGATCTAGCTGCCAAAAGGGCACGTTTTGTTTTAGCGGGTCTTATCCCCAATCATTCTGTTTTGGTTCAGCGGGAATATTCCCCACATATGTCATCAAACAAGCTTAATTAGCGGGTTTATTACCCCAATATCACCATGTTTACTATTATGTGTTTATAAATGTTCTGTACTCATTACGTCTGTGTGCTGTGTAATTAAATATGTGAGAAAAGACAACAATGGTTCGTAATCAATCAAAACCACACACACAGTATTCACGATCATAGACAGCATTAATTCTGTTCTTACGGCTTTGTAAAAAAGGGGCAGAAATTTTATGTTTTCAGCATTATTAATTGTACAATTTTGGGTCCTGCAAACCCGAAAAATCCAAATGTTGAAATCTTAAGAAGTAAATAAAATGGAAATTTTACTGTTTCAGATCTCGCTGACTTGGAAAAGAAAATGCAAAATGTTGTAATTTTAGAGTTTTTGTGTCTTTCAGACCCAAAAAATTCCGATGTAAGGGAAGAAAAATAAAGAGGAAAATTTTGTATTTCCTGCATTAACTTTATAATTTTGTCTTTATTTCGGGTCTGCAAAACCTGAATATCGAAATGAAGAAGATAACTGAAATTTCACTATTTCATCATTATTTTGAGTACTGCAGACTCAGGAAAAAAAAAATTATAATTTCCCTTTTTTTTTCCGGGGGGGGGGGGGGGGGGGTTCTATGCACACGAAAAAAAGGGGAGAAAATTTACTACAATTTCAGCATCACTCCTGGTCCTACAGACCTGAAGAATCTGAGGGAAACAAGAATACAAAAGGGAAAATTTTTTTATTACAATGGTATTTCGGATTCTGTGAACTCCAAAAAGAACAGAAACTTCTAATTTTTGCATTACCTTGGGTTCTGCAAACCCCAAAAACCGAAAGAAAGTACTGCATACTAATATAAAATATAAACTAGAGATTTCAATTAAAAGCAGTTTTCATATGCACTGTAAACTGGACAGTATATTGACCTGTTTAACCTGGGTTTCCTTGTATATATAGTCCAAATATAAAAATAATAATTCAGTTTATAAATTTAAAATTACATAGAATTGGTTTAATTTCACTTCAAACCGTCTAAAAAACAAGCTGGAGTCGGAGTCAGCCTGTTTTTTTGTGACTCCGACTCTTTTGTCCAAAAAAAAGCCTGACTCCGACTCCACAGCCCTGATTCTCACAGCAAGCAAATCAATTGTAACTTCTAGACATTTATTTGGAAATAATTTAAAGATTAATATCTATGCATAGTCAGATTTATACTATATATGTTTGCATTCTTTGATTATAAATATCTTGATTTTTAATGTTTATTCTCGAGCTAAATATTTATTCATTTTCTTTTATTATGCATCACTTTAAAAACGAAGTGAAATTAATTTTTTCTAAAAACTTTTGAATGCAATAAAATTTACATTATTATTCTTTTAAATAACAAAATTCACTTTAGTAAAACATACAATATCAATATTTATATTTTACCTTAATTTCTACAATATCAGTAAATAAAAATTTACAATTATATTTACAGCAAAATTCAAAAAGACTTCATAAATCTTCTATTTATTTGATTTTAACAAATATCTTCATGAAATTATAATTTCTTACTAATTTTACCCAACCACCATAGACTTTATTGTACTTTCTCGATTTAGCTGAAAATTCATAAAATTCAATTTATACATCTACTATATATATATACAATAGCGCTCAAAAGTATTTTGACAACAAGAAATTCTTTATTATTACGCGTTACATAGTGCTAAATAAAAAACATTTTAGTTTATCGTTAAGTATGATGTGATTGCAGGTAATAAGTAAATAACAAGTCTAAACTTGTTTGTCACAGTAGGCGCTGAATCACAAACATGTCATATCTTGTGCTCAAAAGTATTTTTCAAGTCATTTTGTTTCGAGTTTTCCAAAGTGTCGGTTGTAGTATTATTTGATTTGTGTTTATATCAGTTTATTGTGATTCTCTTAACATGCCGAATGTGAAAGAATATTCCAATGACTTTAAAAAAGCTGTTATAACCGCCCTAAAACAAGGAAAAACACAAGCAGAAGTTGCACGTAATTTTAACGTGTCTCGGCAGCTTGTTAGTATATGGAATAAAGTGTTCAATGAACAAGGGACTATCAAAAACAAGTCCCGAAGTGGTCGTCCGAAAAAACAACTCCTACTGTTGATCGCATAATAAAAAGACTATCCGCTAGTGATGTTCATAAGTCGGCAGTAGCAATAAAAAACGAGCTGAAAGAAAATTACGACACGGATATTCATGTTTCAACCGTCAAACGTCGTCTAATATCTTATGGATTATATGGTGGCCGTCGACCCACAAAGAAGCCTCTTATATCTACAAAAAACAAGAAGGTACGAATTGCGTTTGCAAAACGGTACAAACTGTGGACGAGTTCTGAATGGTCTCGTATTTTGTGGAGCGACGAAAGCAAATTTAATTTAGTGTCATCTGATGGGATTAAGTACATTTGACGTCCTGTTAACAAAAAATATGATATCCGATACCAAGTGCCCACCATCAAACATGGAAGTGGCAGTGTTATGGTTTGGGGCTGTTTTTCACACCATGGAGTAGGACCGCTAGTTCACATTGAAGGGAATATGGATCGATTTATGTATGAGAACATATTAAAGACGCAAATGCTGCCCTATGGTAAAGAGAACATGCCACCTGGGTGGTACTTTCAACACGATAATGATCCAAAACACAAGTCCAAGCACATAACTGAATTTTTGAAAAGTAAAAAAGTTAAAGTTCTCGAATGGCCAAGTCAAAGTGCTGATCTAAATCCCATAGAGCATCTGTGGGAGGAGTTAGATCGCAGAATAAGATGTAAAAATTATTCGAATAAAGAGGCTTTATTTCAAGCTCTTAAGAAGGAGTGGGAAAAAATTCCTTTGGATCGAATACAGAAGTTAGTCGACTTGATGCCGGCTCGTTGTGAGGCTGTTATAAAGGCTAATGGATATGCTACTAAATATTGATTCATTTAAAAATAAAAATGATGTTTAAGTGTTAAAAATTTTCATTTAATTACAGTGTCAAAATACTTTTGATCAATCATGTTCTTTATTTTTAGTTTGATTTTGTAATTTTGCTATCAAACCACAATTTTTACAAAAATATGTAGACAAATCAAGTTTCTTCCAATAAAAAATAGTTGTATATTTGTGTCTTTTATTTGTATTAAATTAGCCCAATTATTGTCCTTGTCAAAATACTTTTGAGCGCTACTGTATATATATATATATATAACACAAACGGAAATTTTGTTCCGTTTCTTTATAACTCGAGTTCTGCCGAATGGATTTTGATGCACTGTTCAAGGGATAATTTTTTAGGAACGGTTTTAGTATATAATACAACGTTCTACGTAGATTAGTTATAGAATTATGATAGAAAGTTCTGTTATTTTGGAAGAAAAGGTTACCCCTGGTTAATTTTTGGCGACCATTATCGTTGGTGAAATTATTGAAACGGCTATGTCATTTAGAAAATAATACAAACACCTCAAAAATAAAAGAAAAACTTACTAATTTTATTTAAAATAAAATAAGTAAAACAGTTTTGATGAAAAATATTGTTATAAAACGAAAAATATTTAATTTATACGTGAAAGGGAATGATCGGAATGCTTTAAAAAAATATTCAATGTGAAATATTGCAATTGAAACCATATTTGGCAATTTATCGTTTGCGTCAGGTTAAGAAAAATGTATCTGAAAATTTTATTAGATAAAATCTGAGTAACAATTTTAATTTTGAGTTGTTCTTTTATTTTTTAATTATTTTTTTATTTTTATCTAACTACTGTGTAATTTGACTTACAGAAGAAACTAGCAGATGTAATCATAAAAATGACTGTAATTCTGAGTCACATGTTATTTGTTTATTTACGATTTTGATTTTACTTTTGTCGCCAAACAACTTGATTTTAAGCCAAAAAAGGCATAAGCATGACATCGGTCACAATAATGTATGTTCATAATAATGGTGTTTCTTCAAGTGTACAACATTTTTAGAGTAATTTTTTATATTGAAATATAAATTATATAAATAACAGTTAATATTATAAAAATATGGTCAAATATTGAAATTTTAGTGTAAATGTCTGCGACACACTAATTATTATTACACATTAAAAAAAAAAAATTCACCATTTATTTCTGTTTAGTTTTCTTTGCATATCTTTTTTTCTTTTTTAAGATTTTTAAACATATTACACCAAACTTCTGTAATCGGATCACCCGCCAATCGGCGTATTTACTGTATTCTTCAAAATTTCTTTTATATTTGAAGGGGGCTCTTGGTGGTGAATCCGACTGCAGTGATTAACGCTCAGTCCTAGCAGCTAAACTTAGTGACAAATTAACGGATTATATACATTACGGTGTTTATTTAGACAACAGACCGGAGAATAATGTAATCTTGAAAATAAAAGAAATAGCAAGCCTATTTATTTCTACGAGTTAGTATGCTCATTAGAGAAAGGCACAAACATCTTCGGTTCAAGATCAAGACTTCACAAAAAAGATTATTACTAAACATTTTGCATAACTAACTTTATTTATCATTCCCAAGGAGTTTTATTGGTGGAAGATCTATAATTCAATCGACAGCAATTTGGGTTGGGTTGGGTTGATTATTGACGGCCAATTATCTACACTAGGGATATAGGCCCGGGGGGGAGTGCCCTTCGTGGGGGTCTTTTTCTAAGGGAACCTAATCCGTATTTACGCATGGATAAATCCACGGCTCGAAGAAAACCACGAAAACTCCGAACGATTAGGCCGACGGGCGCGATTGGGATCGAACCCAGCACCTCCCGTCTACCAGCTTCGAGAGCACAACCTCTCAGCCACTGGTGGGGCGACAGCAATTTGACATTATTTAAATGGAACGTAGTTTGGCGCGGAATTAACATCGTTTTGCAGCTAACTCTGGTACATTTGTAACTATATTGTTGTAAAAACTTCTAATGTGACTTCAAACTTGGCTGTGGACCCCATTAAGGAAGATTAGGAATATTTTATTTGATGCATATTAGAGGATTATTATTATTATTTTTTTTTTTTTACCAGAATCAGTTATTGAGGTTTTCTTCCAGGTTAATGGTTATATGATTGCAATTGGTATATAAAATGAAAAGGCAGTGAAAATAACGTTATTTTAATTTTATTCAATCAATTCAGCTTTAAAAACCCACTTTTTATGATTCACATTCTTTTCTAAATATGAAAGTTAAACAGTGTTTTTTCTGTCCAAATAATTTATTACATTTTTCACTGTATTTATCTGCTGGAATCCAAAGATAGAAAACTGTAGTAGACCTGCCAGAAGATGAGTATATTACGAAATATAATGTAACCTAGAGTGAGATTGTACTTAAGCTACCAGAACCACACAGAGTACCAAACTGAGAGGCCTGGAGTTCAAGAACTAACAAACGAAAATGAATAACCGAACATTATTTAAGTTGAATGATCATTCTCTGCAATGATATTAATGCTCTCTTTTTTAGTAGTGAGAACATTTTAATTTCTGTTGGTCACAACGGCCACATTTTTCTATCAAACTATAATATAAATCATCAAATTAGAGTTGCTTTTTAATACCCCGAATTTTGTATAACGCATAAAATATGATAATAACGCAATGGCATTTGCATTGTATTTAGCAATGCAGAAGGACTTTCCAGGTGAAGATCCATATGAATTCACCATTTCATTTGATTCAAGGTTCATTTGGAAAATTGACCAGCGCAGTGGGCACAGCCTGCTAGTTAAAAAATACAAAGCTAAAGCTGTTGAAATAAGATAGTCCTGTTCATTTTGATTGAAGAACAATGAAACTTTGTTTTAGCAGTTTATTAAAAACAGACACAAACACAAATAACTCAAAATACAGTGGCTGAAAGACCATGTAAAAGTTATTTCATAATAATTTATTTAATTTATAAAATATTTCATTCTAGCAGGAGTACTAGCTGCTTTCAATAACCAGTAAACTAACATTGGTACAATAAAAGAAAATTAGTATCTTCTTGTGTTACACATGAAATAAAAATTGTGGGATTGTTGAGATACCTTTCAGAATTAAAAATGATGTTTAATGAAATGTGCCAATAATGTCAATGTGGGGGAAAAATAAAAGTATATAAAAGTCCAATTTTAGGAAAAGCAAAATTTATTTTATTTCAAATGTTGGTAAGAATATTTTAGTTCAAAATAAAGTATTAATACTTAATATATAATGAAATTATTTATTATAATGAAATAAATATTAATGAACAAAAAATTACTTCATGGCCTAAAAAATAATTAAAAATTTAATTACATTAATAAACCACATTCCCTTACAAAAATCAATTCCATACCCTCCATAAAACAATTTTTTGCTTTTGATATTTTATACACTTGGATCACAATACAGATCTACATTTTCAAATACTATAACAGATTTTGTTACATAAAATCAAGACTTTTAAATTACAAGGATTTCAATAGTATTATAATTCATAAATATAATGAAAATGCTTACCTTTATATCTTTATCATTTGTAAATTGCCCTAGGACAGGCATAACTTTTGTAATTACAATTGCAAGTGTTTCTTGTACAGCTTCTTCATCTTTACGTTGACAAATTTTTGCTAAAGCTGGCATTAAGTTAACAGTATAAGGCCTAAAAAATAATTTAAAATTTAATTACATCAATAAACCACATTCCCTTACAAGCTTTTGTTAAAATACACACATGAATGTTTTAAAATGATAAATGTGAGAAAATTCAAAGTGCATTATACTTTGTTTCTGAGAAATTTACCGATTAATGCTTTTGAAATATTACTAGTAAATATTATTAACTACTGAAACTCTGAATGCATTATATTTCCAGAAGGGTTTTTTATTCATATTCCTTTTGCAGCACCAGGATGGTTGTAAAAATATGAAGTTGCACCCAATATTTAAAGGAGTTTTAAAAAAAAAGGCATGCAGAGCAAGTTTGCTTTATTAAGAGAATTATTCTTCACCACTGCAAGTATATTTTTTATAATAAATGTCAGGGGTTTGCAAACTTTTAGACTGGCATACCACTAAATCAAAATTTGTACTTTTGTCCTACCACCATGTTATGGCCAGAAGCAGGTACCTGTAGGTGCCTGTGTATAAGCCTGGCTCTTTTGCTTAAAAGCTCCAGAGAGTCTAGATCCAGTACGACAGAATACTGGGTTATTTTTATACCACTAGGTTACAATGATAATGCTAATTTATAGCATAGAATTCAGTGCACATGCCCTGGGAAGCCCAACCTAAAATGTTTTAATAAAAGAATTATATATATATAAAGTAATCTAGCCTCCCCCCCCCCCTCCCACCACTACAAAAAAAATAATAATAAAATAAATAAATAAATAATAATAATGTATGTAAGCCTAAGGTTCCAAAATTAATAAATTGGTCCCTGAATGCCACTACATTTAAAAGGTTATGATTACATTACTAAAATGATAATATTAATTATCTTCTTTTATTTAAATTCATATATGCAGTATCATGTTTATACATTAATAATAAGCAAAATATACAACAATTTGGAGGGTAGGGAGACTGTCACAACTTATGATTTATTGGCATGTGATTGTATATACTGTTGACTGATTTATAATTACTATCTTGCACACTAACTTGACTTGTATTGCTACAGTGGGTGAAATATACAAAGGGTGAACTTGCTCAACCAAGAGTAGCTTTTTCTCATATCTGTACCAATATTTTTTAATTTTAACAATGTATGAAAAAATTATTCCTAAATTTTGTTTTTATTTAAAGAAGGGGGAAATTGCATTCTCATATACAAAAGTTGTGCACAAGAGAAAATTTCAGATATTTCAAAGAAATCCGAGACTATTGCATTAATCTCAGCAAATAGACCCCTGTCAATTCATCCTTTTCAAAATGTTTACAGGAATTCCATTACAGGATAGCAGTTTTTTTTCCTCTCATCAGTAATGATAACCGAGTTATCTTCAATGGAAAAGGAATTTCTGATAGAAAATTATGTTGTAAAAATTTCTAGAAAACAGTAACTGAAATCAGCGATATACAATTTTGACACTGTTCATTTAATCACTCATGAATTCAGGATGTACCTTTACTATTTAATTTTCACTAATAAATTTGTACAAGAGTGGAATATTGTTCCACTATTTAAGAAGTTGAAAGCAAAGGAAAGGTTGTTCTAAACTATTTCCTTTTGTCAAGGGCTGAGAAAAGTATGTGAAGACAAGTCTTATTCAATTTTTAAAATAGGTGGATTGAACTTTGTGTCGTTATAATAAAATAAATGATCAACGTAAAATAGCACAAATAAAAATATATAAAATAGTAAACAGCAATTTCGGAACCCCTAAAGCTCCATCATCAGTGGCAAATTTAAAAGATTAAAAACTGATTCAAATGCTTCTGTCTGGCCGAGTGCTTCTATTGGTCTCCTACATCACATGCGTTTTCTGACTCTGCTGTTGTTTTTTAAAGACTCACCGCCATTCTATCTTGGGCACGTGCAGAGATGCAAGCATACTTACATGGCTTAAACTTTTGAATCAGTTTTTAATCTTTTAAATTTGGCACTGATGATGGAGCTTTAGGGGCTTCAAAACAGCTGTTTGCCATTTTATATATTTTTATTTGCGCTATTTTATGATAATCATTTATTTTAATAAAAGTCTTATTCAACTCTACTCAATTCAGAATAGAAAGTTTGCATAACAGAACTAGTATGCATACCATAGTTTGAGAAACAGTGGCGGATCCAGAGGGGGTCAAAGGGTCAGCTGACCCCCCTGTGATGAGAAACACCCTTATTAGTGGAGCATCCAGAAATTTCTGATTTGTTCCAGTCATTTCCGATTGTTATGCAATCAGGAAGTAAAAGGCAGTTTCAACGGTCGTGGCTTACAGAATTTTCCTGGTTGAGTTACAGTGCTAAGCATGCTGGAGCTTATTGCAAAATATGTGTACTCTTTGGAGCAAAAAAAGTGGGAAGGAAGCAAGATATCGCTTAGCAGTTTTGTATTGAGTCCATTTCATAACAACGATAAAGGCAAGGAAAGTCTGCGAGGACACGCTTTTAAGGGGTACCACAAAATAGCAACAATTAACTTTACCGACTTCCTTAGGACATTTGAAAACCAATCGGAATCGATTAACATGAAAATCAATATCGGAATGAAACGAAGAATTGAACAAAATCGTTTACGTTTACTACCCATAATGAAAACGATTATATTATGTGGTAAACAAAATATTCCATTACAAGGTCACCGAGATGATGGGAACCTGACGGAAGAGGATGGCTCTGGTTCAATAGCAAATGAAGGAAACTTTTGTTCATTATTGAGGTTTCGCATTGACGCAGGTGACACTGTTTTGGAAAATCACATAAACAATGCTCTGCGTAACGATACTTTTATTAGTAAAACAACTCAAAATGAATTAATTGATATTTGTGGGGAGCTCATATTACAGAAAATACTGAACTCTGTGAAAGAAAGTCGGTTCTTTAGTATTTTAGCTGATGAAACCACCGATACTGGTACTATCGAGCAGATGAGTCTTAGCATTCGATATTGGGATGCTAAGAAGAAAATCAGGGAAGAGTTTGCAGGCTTTGTAGAAGCTAGAGACTTAAATGGTGAGTTTCTTGCAGACCTAATTGAAGAAAATCTAAAGAAATTAGCATTAAAAATTAAAAATATGCGAGGACAAGGTTACGACGGTAGTTCAAATATGGCTGGAAAATTCAAATGGGTGCAAGCATGCATAAAATAAAAGCAGACACTTGCTATTTACATGCATTGCACGTCTCACAAACTAAATCTTGCCATATCTAAAGCTTGTTCATTACGCAGTATTAGAAACGGTGTTGGTGTCATGAAAGAAGTCATCAATGCAATTAAGGAATCCACTAAAAGAATGAATTTTATGCGAGAGGAAATACAAGAGCATCATCCTCAAGAAATGCGATTGAAGCTTTCAAAACTGTGTGAAACTCGGTGGATTGAACGACACGATGCAATTTTACAATTTTTACAAATTTTTGATGCCATTGTGTGCTTTTTAGAATTATTAGATGCAGAAGAATCTTCCTCCAAATCCGCATATTTAATAGCATCAGTTCTGCGATTTGCTTTCCTTATTGCAGTGCAAATCATTTCCTCCATCTTGAGTTTAACCATTTCTTTATCTCGTAATTTGCAAAGCCTTTCGTTAGATTTGAAGCAATATGCTAACGATATGGTAAAGCATGCTGTCGATACTTTAAATGATTATCGAAATTCATCATCAAGTTACCTGAAAATATACGACGAAGCATCAAAAGTAGCAACTAAACATTCCATTGAAATTACTATGCCGAGAATTGTAAAAACACAGCACCTCAGATCCAATACTGTAGCATCAAGTCCTGAAGAATATTACAAATTTAATTTATTTTTGACGTTTATGGATTTTATCATATTAGTGTTTGTAACAAGATTTTCCACTGCTGAACATTCAAATATCGTTGCATTACATGGATTGATCCCGGCATTTGCTAATGAGGATACTGGAACTTTAATTAATGCAGCTGAACCTTACAAGAAGGATATTCCAGGGACATTTTCTGAATTACGACAAGAAATAGACTTATGGCAGCAGCAATGGAAAAACAAACCGGAGAGCGAACTTCCGTGCAAGTGAAAGCATATTACACGCTTCAGAATTTTACCCGACTATCAAGACTCTTCTCCATATTTTATGTGTCCTTCCTGTTACAACCTGTACCAGTGAATGGTCTTTCTCAACATTAAGACGGCTAAAAACTTGCTTGACATCAAATATGAAAGAAGAAAGACTAAACGGTTTAGAAATGCTTAACATTCATCGTGATAAGAAAATTCACCCTGAAGAAGTATTAAATAAATTCGCAATGACGCATCGCAGAAAATTGCAACTGCAGGTAGATAATACAGCAATGTTTTGCCATTATTTTTTTCATTGCAATAAAAAGTGTTCTCCACATCTTAAATATGAAAACGTTTAATTTTATTTAATTTTAGAATTTTAATATTTCTGTATTAACTACATATTATAGAATTAATAAATTGTATATTTATATATACAAAATGATAACAAATTGGTTACTAAAAGTTAATTTAATAATATTATTATAATTTGTAGTTTATATATTAATTTAATATTAATATAATTTGTAATGGTTAATTTAATATTATTTCATGAAAATTTATTAATTACTGTGTAATATATTATATTTTAAAGCAGGTTTAAATGTTACTTTGTTTTTCTTCCACTTTACTGATAATTTTATAAGTAGAAGGTATAACGTTGGCCACTGAAACTTGACCCCCCTGTGAAAATTTTCTGGATCCGCCCCTGTTGAGAAACCTTGATCTAGAGGTGATATAAGACATTCCACAAAGTACATTTAAAAGACTTGCAGGGTGTAATTAACCTTGCATCAACATGCACCATCATTTAAACTATTCCAGCACATTAACACATGAATTAGATTTGTATGTAATATATTTTATTTTTCTCCAGCACCAGATCTTTTAAGGTGAGTATGAAGAAATTATACATACATACATACATACATACATACATACATACATACATACATACAGACAGACAGACAGACAGACAGACAGACAGACAGACAGATAGATAGATAGAGAGAGAGAGAGAGAGAGAGAGAGAAGGGGGCGGGGTTCAATTCCTCATTCATACTTTTCTTTGCAAATGATTATGACTTCTGAAAGCCTGCAGCATGATATACATATAATAAGGATATTGTAAGGCAATTTCCAAATTATTGTTTCTTGGAATGATTTTCTTGGGTTTATAAGCCACTTTTATTATTACAGCTATTAGCAATTAATAATCATATAAAACGGTAAAATTGAAGGCAATTTCTTCACTAGAAATCAGAATTAAATTACATAATACATTTTATTTTTCTTCAGCACCAGATCTTTTTGTTATGAATAAATTAAGATGTATTTAGATTTAGATAAGCAGAGATTTAATTATAAATACAATAGAAACGTAATTAGCTGTAAACCCTGAAAAACCTGTTAAAAAAAAAGTTAAAATATAAAAGTAAAATATGTGATTACGTTTAATAAAGACAAAGAAGTTTAAAAAGACAAATACGTTTATTAAATCATAAAAGTAAATGCATTAAAAGTTAAAAAATGAATAAAACAATATAAAGATTTAACTTAACTGCACATCACACTGGATTAACTTAATCAAAGGACTTCATGACAAAACACTACAGAAAAACAACACAGCTTTATATTATCAGGTTTTATGTCATCGGTGATTCAGAGCCAAGAAAAACAGTTATCTTCCTCGTCATTATATATCAAAGAGTAAACAGGAAAAGCATATCCATAAGAACAGAAAAGGGACTTTGATCCACAGCGGTTAAAGAGAGTTCAATCTGTAGCTACCTCTTGAAACTAGAGTAACTTTCATATTGTTGACCTATAAACTACGCTTTCACTCCAAGATCAAAGCGAGAGCTTTCCTGGTGATAAACTGGCAAACTCTTCAAAGATTATGAACTTTATTTAAATACAGTAGAGTCTCGATAATTCGAGGTGGACGGGACCGGGCTTGCCTCGAACTATCGAAAACTCGAATTATCGAAATCATAAAATTTAATTAATAAATAAATGAAGATAAAGCAATGTTTAAATTTCAGTGCATATTTAAATTGATTTTAATTTTCAATATAAAAATGTACTTACAAACTATTACATTACTGCTGATAGCAACAGGTTAATTATATCTTAAAATAATTGTCAATTGCTTTTTGTTTTGACACATTGCCCCGTTTTCGTGCAGCAATATCACGCCATTGTCGAAGCAGCATATTGTCGGCTGGAGTCGACTCAGGCTATTGCTCCACGTATCGCATGGCGGACACTAGCGCAGCAGGCAGCTCCCTGCTGTGACTCATTAGCGGTGTGGAATCTGTCGGATTCTGGCAAAATCCGTAAATTCTAGTTGTTCGTGACTGTTCAAGTCATCCAAGTACTTTTTGGTTCCTATACGTAACCGGCAGTGAAGGTATCGAGACATGCTTAAATGCTCTTGGCTTTGGAGCTTTTCTGATAACAAGTTTAATCTTATGATTTCCTGAAGCATTTGATGCAGCAAGAAGTCTTAACCTCTCTTTGCTTTTATGTGACCTGGAGTACTTTTCTCTTAGCTTGATGCGATTGTTTTAGAAAGATGGTAGCATTTTGAAATTAAGGCCAGATTCATTGCAATTCTAAAGCTGGTCGTTCGGAAGGTTTTCATTTGTCACGACTTCCTGCAATTTCTTGCAAAATTACACAGCGACGGCCTCAGAATCTTCAGATAGCTTCTCTCGACAGATCTCTAGTTGCCGGATTCGATATATTTTTTTCAACCTGTCAAACCAACCTACACTAACAGTGAAGTTTTAATCACTTTCTTCAAATTCTTTTCGAAACAGCAAAGCTTTTTCTTGAAGAATCGGACCTGAAAGACGGCATCATTTTTTTACTTTGCTGTGTAAACCACATATAAAGTGGCTAACCAGTTTTTTCATACTCAGACTTTTTTAAAGATTTTCTGTCCAAGGATAAATAAGAGCAGTTGTTAGTAGAAAACGCTTCTAGTTTACTTCTGTTCCGATACGTTCGTTGTAGACAAAAGGAATGAGTGGGGCGGTAGCTCGTTGAACAACTATTCTCTGATTCTCTCCAATTTCACCCAGCGTGATCTCCCGCACAAATAGGAATAATACACCCGTTCTCTTTAAGAGGTTGAATTTCTGTAGGTTGCTTCGGCGTGCGCAGTTAACATATGACCCGTCGAACAACAATAAAAACCAGATACTTGAATTTTGTAGTGCGAAATAATTCTTTCACGTGTTTCGTATATGTTGGTCATTATTTGGAAGCTAAACTGATTTTTTTGACTAACTCGGATTTATGGGAAACTCGAACAATCGAGACTCGAATTATCGGGACTCTACTGTACCGGATAAAATGAAAAGTAAACTTAGATGAAAAGCAAAAGTCCAGCTAATGATAAATATGGCTTTACTACTTACAGAACACGAACAGCATTACTTACATTAAAAGCTATACGTTAAACTTGAACTTTCAACACCATATCACACAGAGGATTACTACGCCTTATTAGTTAGAAGACAAACATCAGGAACAAATGTCAAGTAACAAGACAACATTAGATAATGAGTGAGAGTACTGTATCGCATTATATACGATCCAGAGGTACAAAAAAAAAAATCATTATGCAATGCAAGCGACAGCTGAGTTTATGCAGGACAGCGATGCCGTGACATGTAAATGCACAGGCCAATCGTGTCTAGCTGGGTGAACAACACCATCTCGAGGCGGTTACTGGAGCTGACATAACTTTGACAGCTGGAAGACTTCTAGATACATGGCTAGTTAAAGGACAAACTTAAGAATGTAAACAAACAGAACGGACTTAAAGAAATATTAGAAACTGATAGATAAAGGATATAAGGCAAGTTGCTTTATATATTTATGATAATAAAGGATATTTAAAATAACTGGAAATATAAATAAAGATATTATAAGTATAATATGAGAGGATGAAGTATGGTCTAGAAATATTGAAGTATATGGAAGTGGAAGTACTGAAGTATATGGAAGTACTGAAATATATCCTGAGAAAAATGGAGTGATATGGAAGTATGGAGATAAGAAGAGGCATATATGTTTATAACTTTTAAGGTGCCCATGAAGGAATTATATTTTGTACATATAGAGAGAAATTAGTTCAATTCTTCATTCATAGTTTTCTAAGCAAATGATTATGACTTCTGAAAGCCTGCTGCATGATATACATATAATATATTAGATACTTCTCTATTATCCCGTCGACAAGTTTTCATAAAAAAACTATCGCCAAACTGTAACACCAAATAAACAAATAGAAGAATGTTGCCATTAAAATCTCAAGAAAAAAAAAAAGGAAAATCTCCACTTACCAAAGTATCCACTATCAGCAAGTTTAAACAATAAAATTTACAATATATTAATGAAAACAGAAAAAAATAATTATTAATTTATTTACATTATTTTTCTTAATTATCCCTCTTGGCTGGTGAATAAATGTGTGTCGTCGGTATAAACTGCTCATACGTAAATATGCATTGCAGCATTTTTTTTTCAAAGTTTCTTCTCTTTAAATATCATGGCACCTTCGTTTAAGGATGCAGTTGCTATTTTAACTAATGAATAACTAATAAATCAGTAAAACATAATGAAAAATACAGGTAAATGTTGAATTAAAAACCACTTGATGACATAAAAAATACATGTCAACGCTTCTGACCCCACGTGAATGTGACATCACGATCATGCATTTTTGGCATTAAATCTTATAGTTTGGCAATAGTTTTTGTTCTGAAAAGTGGTCGATGGGATAATGGAGAAGTACCAGATATTGTAAGCCAATTTTTCCAAATACCACTTTCCAAATTAGTGTTTCTTGGAATTATTTTCTTAGGTTTAAGCTTTTATTATTAGTAGTACAAGGTATTAGTAATAATCCTGTAAAAAAGGCAAAATTGAAGGCAATTTTCTTCACTAGAAATCAGACTTAAATTACATAACAAATTACTTAAAAGCTGTTTGTAAATGAGTTTTCTTTTCAGACATATTTACCAAAATTTTAGAAATAATTTCAAATGTTATGTCTAATGCATATTAACTTTTATTTCAATTACATACATAAATGGAAAGTTTTAATGATATGCATGCAGAGGAAGGAATCTGAGGTTTTAAGAAAAATGTAGTTTTGCTGCCATTTTCTTGCCATAATTTTGCATATTATTAAAATAATTGATTTAATATGAAATTTTACTTCAAAGAGAAAATATACCTGCATTTTTGTGGTCGCATTAAATGACAGATATCTCCAAATCTACTCAATGCTGCTCTAAGACTTTTAGCAGGACCATCCTTTTTTATTTCTTTAAATAACTCAACTAATAGCCTACCTAAATGTGAATCTAACAATGTCTAAATTAAAAAAATAAATAAAGTTAATAAATAACAATAATGCTACAAAGTACAGATAAAATCATTTTTTATAAAGCATCAATACAAATAAAAAAAACCACAATCATTAGGCAAAAATGTAAAAAAAAATTGATAGAATAAATTTCATGAAATAATCGACAGCATTTAAATGTTCAAATACCACACTGATAAGACAAAGTGTTTACTGCATTCCATATATAATAAAGTAGGAATTGACCAATTTTAATAACTAAATCATTAAAATTAGTGAAAAATCATTACAAAAATTAATTTCAAGATATATATATGTGGGAATTGAATCTGTTTTCCTGCTTGAACTAAAACGACAGATGCAAAGCCAATCAGCGACTTCATCTTAGTATTGCATCATATATTCTATGTTGAAGCATGCAAGCTCCAGACAACATTTCAAAAGGTCAAGTCAAAAGAGGTGTTTTGGATTGAAGGGAAGCTTTTGCAGCAGTCTATGAGGTTGGTGAGTAAAGACGTTGGTTTGTCGTTTTTGAACTATGCTGAGGACGTCGACACTGAGAGTTTTAGATTAAGAGAGATGTAATGCATATAGTTAAGATGTCTCATTAATTATTAACTTTCTTTGTAATTAGTTTTGTTAATATAGAGTTTGATTTTAATGTGATGTTTCCTAGTTTATTTGAAGTAAATCGAGTGAATTATTTATTAAGTAGGTGTCAGAGAAATTAGACCCCACACACACACACACATACATATATATATATATATATGAACATTATATGGATACTAGAATGTGTCTATAAATTCAAATCAGATAAATACAAAATCCCCTTATCTCCCCAGTTACATCAATAAATAATATTTGTGATGTAATACAATATTCATCATTCACAAATCAGGATTTTACTTTATATATATATATATATATATATATATATAAAATCTGAGGGTAGAAATATTTTTTTAATCAATATAAGTAAATAAGCCTTTTTTGACAGCTCTCATTAATATTATATAACTCACACTAATATCTATACTAATAAAATAAAGTTTCGCTCTGTGTGTCTGTTGGTGATGGCTAGGAAAATCCAACCCACCTAGAAGTCTGAAAATTTAGGTGTGGAAAGTCCAAGATCTGACCATGTGCACCTGAGTCTCAGAATTTTAATATTTTGATAATTACTCAAGATATTAATTAGAATATCATTAAACATCGCATCGAAAATGCCATCTTTTAAATGAAAATGGCTAAAGAAAAGAACAGCTGTTGTGGATTTGCAAGCGAAAATGAACAAATCCGAAATTATTTTACTAATTAGCGAATTTTAAGAAAACTAATTGAGATATAAATTTGAAAATTTCTGAGCATATGTAAAAAAAAATTCTGCATCAAACTATGCGATTTTTGAAAAATTCGGCCAGTAATTTTTCTTAATTTATGCAAAAAGCTGCCAAAAATCTGTTGGCGCCAGTGAAAAAAATTCGAGAAAGTTTCAGACAGTGATCTGCTTACATTAAAAACTGAACTACAAAGAGATCTGTTTCTCTGGCCGATCCCTCCATTTAGTTTGCGAAAATGAAAGGAAATAATTGCCAATTTTTACTAATGAACACAAATTTAGATAACTAATTAAGATATAGATCTTAAATTGAGGATGGGAAGTGTTGTCATCTGCCGGCTATTTTAGCGTAGCATCTTTGTTAGGTTCTAATTATCAGAAAAATTTAATTATTTTTTTAATGATCGTGTTAATGTAGGTGAAGGTGGTTTTCTTGAACAAATTATTCGTTATATTTGCGGGTGTGGGGAGGGAGGGGGCTAATGCCTTGCTCTGAGATTGTTATTATATCGGGCCCGGGCAACAGCGGGCGGGTAGCTAGTATATATAGAGAGAGAGAGCTTATTTTTGAAATTTTCAATTAAGGAAAATAAGAAAAGCCATAATCAGAGGTCAACTAAAATATAACTTGTCAAAAGTTTTTTTAGGGGTGGTGGTGGGGGATCAGTTATTTATTCCGTATTGTATATTTATAAAATTTAGAGTAATCTAAACTTTTGAGGTTGCTTGTCAGCACACTTCCCGATTCCCCTTGCTAATGTTAATCCTATGGGCATAGGATGCATTCGTATATTTAAAATATCTCCTCGGGAAATTAATATTTTTAACTTCTGTTTTCTGTGTACTGTTCTTAAAGCATTAAAGCTCTTTTTCTCTTAGTTGCCAAAATATTTCTAAAATACGTGCTTAATTTATAATTTTTTGTGCAAAATCTTTGAAAAACTGAATAAGGTTTCAACACTTCATATAAAATTATGTATATATTTTAGAAAAATTTTGACAACTAAGAAAAAAAGACATCCTTTAAGAAATGTACACAGAAAACAGAAGTCAAAAATATTAATTTCCCTAGGAGATATTTTGAATATACGAATGCATCCTATGCCCATAGAATTCAGATTAGCGAGGGGAATCGGGAAGTTCACTGATGAGCAGCCTTAAGCTACAAACCTTGCTTCTGACAAACATACAAAGCATAATTGTGTAAAATTTCCTTCTAACTTTTCCATTTTGTGGGGGTGGGAGAGGGATACTTTAAAAAATTACCTTTAAAATTTATCATGTCTCCTCTAAACAAAAATCATAAAATCCATATTTTCTAAGACCCCTTTTTAAGTTAATTTTTGTTTTGTTTACACACAATCAACTCACACAAATCCATAACTGTACAATCCACAAATCTCTATAATCCACTTTAGAATGTAAACAATGAAAATCTGAGTTAACACCAGCACTGTAGTCATAATAAAACAAGAGGGTATGTGTTAGACAGTATATGTTATAGCTTTACTTGAGAAACAGAGGATACGTGGAGCTTCAAAAAATCCAGAATGCATATGGCATATACACTCCATTACAGCCCTTAACAATTATAGAACAAATAAAATATGGAAGTGATTTCATTAATTTACTAATTTTCCAAAGAATTGTATTACACTTTAAGAATTTCTATTTTTTTTTCTTTTTTATTTACGTTAAAATAATTATTTTAACTAACAAAAAGACATAACTGAATTAATCTCTAAGAATTTTCATGTTTTTTTTGTTTTTTTTTTTTTTTTGTACATGAAAATCCAGATCAGAATTTTAATTAAGAAAAAGAAATAATTGAATTAATCTCAACATTGTGTTTATTTAAGATCTCTTACTCAATACATCTGTAATAATTTTACTTATGGTCACTTTTCCCTTTAGTAAAACAGCCACAAATTTTATACATTATGTATTAATTCAGTAACAGAACCAGAGATAATGATTGTTCAGCGAAAATGAGAAAAATATTGAACATGAACTAGAAACAAACTATCATAATGTCAGCATTTAAAAATTTTAAAAATGAACGAGTGCAATATAAATATGCATAGCTTTAAGTGCAATTAAAATATTATTAAACAACTTTTAATCTGTAAACAAAACAATGACAACTTTCCAAACTGAATGGATTTCACAGAGTTGTTTATGTGTATGTGCAGGGCTCTACAAATAGGAAAAAATCTAGCAAAAATTTCCAGTTGCTGGCAAGAAACATTTGTGTCTTCTCTCTTCCCCCCCCCCCCCCCCCCCACACACAAGATATTAAAAGGAGCATAAGTTTTTTATAAGTTGATCGAGGAAAAGTAATTATTTATTAGCATAGTAATGATATATCGTGAATTTCTGAATTATGATCTGAAATGATGTATCATGGTTTGCAACTCAGTTAATGGAATACCATATATACTCATAGTCATGAAATTTAGGACAAAAACAAGGTACAAAGTGAGGGGAGAGACTTATACACAAGATAAAAAAATCCTTAATTTGAAATAATCATTTTCCCCTTGAAATATAAGAAAGTTTAAGAACACTAATGTTAAGATATTATGTACAATACAGCAATGACATTAAGATAATATGAAATCATGTGTCTTTTAATGTTGCAACCTATGATATTTCTACTTTCACCTTTGCTGAAAATGATCTTCGCTTTCAGTAACAATTTTTAGATGAAATGTTCTTAAAAAAAAGTGCTGAATTCCAATATTGTGGTATTGTTCGTGCCCACAAAAAAGTTTTGATGATGAATGAGGCCAGTGCTATGGCTTGGCTAGAGAATACCTGAAACAAAAGACCAGGTGAAATTTTAAAATTTCCTTGGTTCTTGTGGGATTCATTTGCTACTAACTTCTCACTGTGTTGCAGTAAAAAAGCAAGTTAAAAAAATTAAAACTCTTGCTGTCATTCTTGAGGGTTTGACATCATTGTTTCAGCGTTTAGATCTCTGCCTCTTCAAACTGTTGGAATGTAGTGTCTGAAAATATGGGGCCAATTGGATCAAATCTAGCTAGCAAATAAACCAAACATCATCAGCTCAATCAAAGTTGTTGCATTAGCAGTGAACTTGGCATTGAGGACTATGCATTGCTTTTAATTGATAATGAAATTGATTCACACACATAACCTCTTAAGACCTGGGGTACACAAATGTGAACCTTTGTTTGTTTTCCTCATAAAAACTAAACTGTTTGATTTTTTTACATTTTTACTTTACTTCTATATAGCTGGATGTTTTTTTGCTTTAGAACAAAACCAATAAATGGCAGCACTGATGCTTACTTCCTCATAAAATAATATTATTTCGATCTGAGTTTGCAAATTGCCTTCAAGATAGTGTGGCCAAGAAAGTAAGAATTTTTCACAATTATTTATCGTTAACCCTTTACAATTAATAAAAAAAAAGACATTTCACTGTCGTTATTGAAGAACACTGAGATAGTTTAATTTATATGAATGGAAATAATTCATTCTTTTTATGAACTATAAATCAAAATTAGTATTAATTTGTATCTGAGTGGGCAAAATGCATTTTGAGCCCCTTTAAAAATGGGGGCCTGGGGAACATGCCTCGTATGTTCCCTATGATAATCAGACCCTGTGCTTTTATAAGAAAAGAAGAAACACTGCTTGATTGCTTTCTATCAGAATAACAATACATGCCAATTATATCTACTTATGAATGAAAAGTAATTTCGTGAATGCGCACAGCAGAGCCACAGCATGACCAGAGTTCAGAACAAAAAATAGATTTAAGAATCACTAACATTATCATATTTTATAGTATGAGCAAATCTTGTGTGTCTGTGTGTATGCAAATTTTATCTTGAAAACAGTTCTAATAATTTTAAAGAAATTTTGTATCCTATCATTTTCGGGCACGAGAAGACCATTTGACTAGGTCACATGTTCGAGAAAATACGATTAATGGGTCATTTTGGGTCACTATGTGTCAAAATCAAGCTAATTATATCTAAAAAAGGCTCATACAATTTTGACTAAATTTTGTATCCTCCCATTTGCAGGCACGAGAAGGCCATTGCGCTAGGTCATTTGTTCAAGAGTATTCGATTAGTGGGTAATTTTTTGGGTCACTGCGATTCAAGCTAATTTTATCTAAAAAACGTCTCTAACGATTTTGACTAAATTTTGTATCTTACTGTTATGGATTACAAGAAGACCATTTGGCTGGGTCACATGGTCGACAAAATTCAATTAGTGGGTCATTTTTGGGTCACTGTGGGTCAAGCTAATTTTATATAAAAAAAGGCTCTAACGATTTTGACTAAATTTTGTATCCTACCATTATGGATTATGAAAAAACCATTCGGCTGGGTCACATGTTCGAGAAAATTCGATTAGTGGGTCACTATGGGTCAAGCTAATTTTACCTAAAAATAGACTAACAATTTTGACTAAATTTTGTACCCTACCATTTTTGTTCACGAGAAGACCACTGAACTAGGTCACATGTTCGAGAAAATTTGACTAGTAGGTTATGTTTGGATCACTGCGGGTCAAGCTAATTTTATCTAAAAAACAGCTCTAACAATTTTAACTAAATTTTGTATCCTACTGTTTTCGGGCACGAGATGACACCATTGGGCTAGGTCACATGATCGAGAAAATTTGATTAGTGGATCATTTTGAGTCACTACGGGTCAGAGTCAAGCTAATTTAATATAAAAATCAGCTGAAACGATTTTGAGCCCCAAAAATATTCACCTCAACTTTTATTCCTTAAATATTGATCATAGACATATATTATAAATTACAAAGTTACATAAAAAAAGGTACAGAATTTTATGAAACAGGATAAAATTTCCAAGGGATTAAATTTGAAGAAATATGAAATCTTAATTTTTATGCGGCCCCTGTAAAAAAATTTCCCAATGAATAAAATGTGTTGCATACACTAATAAGGTCATGTATAAAATTTCAGCATTTTATCATAAGAAGTCGCACAGATATGTTTAAAAAAAGTTGATGAGGGGTTAATCATAAATTAAAATGTAAATGTTTACAGCTAGAGTGCAGTTGACGAGATGCAGAAATGCATTATAAACAAATAAATATGGCTCTTATCTTTAGTTTTATTTACAAAACTATGCTTCCTGAAAAATACCTTAAAGTTTTGCATGATGAATTAAAGAATAAAACTTGGAAATGGCACAGTTAATGAACATTAAAACAGCTTAGAAATGTTTGCATATGCAAATACAGTAAACTCCCGACTATCCGGCCTAATGTGGCGGAAGAGTAGGCCGGATAACAAAAACGCCGGATAGGCCGGAGTTCTATAAATATTTACCCACTTTTTGCTTTTCCTCCGCCATAATATTAAAAACGCATGTTACACATTTTAAGATAAATTTTATATATACAGTACATACAGTTTCAAAATAAGCAAAACATCAATGTAAAACGTAAGCTTAATTCGTAAAAAAATGAGTAAATCTTATTTTACTGTTTATTAAAAAATGATTGCACAAATGTGAAAAGTTATGCATAAGATAAAAGAGTCGTACAGATTTTACTTGTGGAAAAAGTCTTCGATAGATGACTGCTTCTCCCTGATAGCTCTTTTCCGCGACACAATGTCCCTCCATTTACGCAAGCAGTTGATATTAGCTGGCGTCGCTTCCACCTGCTGACTAATGTACTGCAGTGCTCCCTCAATTGTCTTGAGCTTCTTCCAAATGTTGGATGAGATTTTTTTTAGCCATCCCCCTCCTCTTTTTCTTCTATTACTTCTCCCTGTCTCACCATTTCGACAATATCGTTGTCAGTTAATTAACTTCGTTGTTTGTCATCGATTCAGTAATATCCTCTGCATTGACATTGTCAGAGACCGGTATATTTTTCAGCAACGAAAGACGCTTATCGTTCTCACCTTCCACTTTAGTTTCCCACACGGGTGTATGTACATCTTTATGGTCCAAAATAACGCTCCAAGACCTTGCAATTACTATGTTTGGAATTTCTGCCCATGCTTCTGCCACTCACCTAATGACATATAGTATGTCAATCTTTTTCAGAGTGGTTACGTAGAGACGAACGAAGAAGACACTGGCGATACTATTTCTTTATCATTTCAAGGACACCCTTGTCCTTCGGATGACAAATAGCCGTTACATTGAGTGGTAAAAATTTAACTTTGATGCCTCTATTTGCAAGTTCATCAATGGACGGATGCGAAGGTGTGTTGTCAAGAACTAGCAGAGCTTTTCTCGGCAAATTGTTGTCTCTCAATTGTTTTTTCTACGGTCGGTACGAATTCATTTTGGAACCAGCTTTTAAAGATCACTGAATTCATGCATGCTTTATTTTGATGCGTGTAATATAGGGATTCCTGTGTATATATATATATATATACACATAGGGGTAGTGACGGGAACCTGCCTTTATCGGCCACTTGCAACATTCCACATTTTTTACTTGGGCGGATAATACAGAGGGCCGGATAGTCGGGAGTTTACTGTATATGCCTCTGATTGGTGTCACATAATCGCAACAGATGCATTATTACATGAGAAAGTTGTTTGTGCTCTGCCATTGGTCAATAGCATCACTTATGGAAGTGTACCAAATGCAGCCAGTCTGTCTCAGCGAATCTTAAGTATTTCACATTTCATTCATTGTTTTCTTTTGTAATTTTAGTACAACCCCTGAAATGCGATCATCCAACATGATTTTCCCCTTTGCAAACTCATATCCAGGCGTCGAAAAGTGGTTTAAGTCAGCATTTATGTATTACATAGCTCTGACTTTTTATGATAAAATGCTGAAATTTTGTACATGACTTATTAGTGTATGGGGCACATTTTACTCATTGGAGAAATTTTTGTACAGGGCAGTATAAAAATATAAATTTTGTCTATCTTCAAATTTAATCGCATGAAAATTTTAATCAATTTCATAAAATTCTGTACCTTTTTTTTACATAACTTTATAATTTATAATATATGTCTATGATCAATATTTAAGGCATAAAAGCTGAGGGCAATGTTTTTTGGACACCCTGTATATATACACTATAGAGCCAAAAAAATAAAATAAATGAATAAATCACTGAACACTTTCAATTTTAGACTTTGTTATACATCTAAAGAAATACATGACGAATTCTTCTGGAAAATCAGAAATATAAAGAACTTGTCTGACCTCATATTTTTCAGCAAAAGTTTGGGCATGAAGGCAATTAGGAGACAATCAACAAATTGAATAAAAAAGCCAATATTTGCAATCACCCTGTAAAATAAAATGCTCAAAATGATCTGTAGCTGAAACATATGACTATATGGGTCCTGTGCAACATGTGTGAGAATTGGATGTATATTCATGGAGATAAAGTTTCTTTTTATTATTATTCAAGATTTCACTACTGTAACCCCCTGGGGCTAGTGGCACTGACATAAAATATAGCCTACACTGTAAAAAAATTTCGTATCATCACGTACATGTTCCAGCAACGTTCCGGGTTTAATCAGGATTCTATTAGATTCCTGGAAAAAAACAAGTTTTTTTTACGAATATTTTCATGAATTCAGGAATTAAGCTTTTTTTTTTGCATGGCAACGTCTCTTCTCTAGCTCTTAGCTCCGCCATATTGGCTTCTCGACGTATATCCAGGGACAGATTTCGGGCTCTTGCATCTATGCTTACAGCGGCCTTGAGTTAAAAAATATCTTATTGAAAGCGTTGCTTGAAATGAAAACTTTTCTGAAAATGTATTGCAATATCAAATCATCTGCGGTAGACAAACAATGAATAAATAACAGCTGCGTCTGGACAGTGTCAAAAAACCTGCCATTTTATTATTTCAACCACAAGCACAAGGCAGAAGATGTTCTAGAAGGAAGGTTCTCTAGGAAGACTGAGGAAAACGATTTTAAAATTGTATTTTAATCTTATTGTACATAATAATAGTCAAATGGTACTGGATAACTTTGCAACCTTTATAATTAATCACTTCATTGTTACCTGGACTACTTTTTAGCTTCAATTCGTCTCCATTTTTGGATTATATTATTCTTACGATTCCCCAGGAAAACATTTGGATAACAAAAAGAAAGGTATGTACGTAATTTAATATAATTAAAAATATTTTAAATCAATAATTGATGGAAAATTGTTTTCACATTTCTGGGGGGTTTTTTCCTTTAAGCTACAAGCTTTTAATTTCTACAATCTAAAATTAGTAAACTTTCCATACTGTTTAAAAGATTTTTTTTTTTTTTTATGCTTCTGACTTTTAAACTTTTAAAGTTGTATATAAGGTAGATGTGCCAATAATGGACACCCTTAAGGAATTTCTTTAAAAATTATTTTTTAATTAATAGTTATAATTGTTATATTCCACATTTTTTAATATTATATTAATCTACCAACAATATTTAACCATGCTCATAATCACATTTCCCAATGTGAATCAAAATTTAATTGTAAATAACAGAAATAAATCAAAACATCCTAAATTCCAGTAATGGACACCCCACAAAAAATAATAGATAATTGATATTATGATTGTATTTAAAACTAGAATTTAAAGAAAACATATTAATGAAATAAAAAAAGCTGAATTTTTATTGTTTATTTTTTTATAAACCAAAAATGTTGAAGGTGGCCCATTACTGGAAGGCGGTCTATTACTGGCACATCTACCCTATAACTTTTTGTACCAAATAAAGTCCATAAATGGGAGTGTAAAATAGTAATAATAATAATTATTATTATTATTGTTGTTGTTGTTGTTGTTACTTTTATAATTTAATGCATAAATTTAGATCAACAGAATGTAAGTGTATAAAATAACTTTTCTGTGTTATTCACCGAACAATCGCCCGACAATCGGGAAGAAAAAGAAGAATTAAACTTATGTTGCAAGAATTATAATATTTTAAAATATACATTTACTCATATATGAAAAATATTACTATGTTTGTATATTTGAAGTATGCCTGCTTTTTAAAAGGAATTAAATTTTAATCTTGAAAAAATTAATTTTTTTGAGAAAAAAAAAAAAAAAAGAACAACATTGAGCATTTTAAGATAACCTGTATTAAAAAATCCCGATATTTACACGAGTTATGGCTAGAAAATATATCTGTCGTTCTCACTGTAAGCAGTGATTAAAAAGATACTTTAAAGTGGTCTATCTCAAAAAGTTAAAACCTTACTTTGTTTAAATTGTTCACAATAATTTTATTACATTTGGTAATGTTTCTACCTGCAATATTTGTGAATTTATTATATTAAGACTGAACCTAAATTTGTGAGCATTTTAGCAAAATTTCTGTTTAAAAATAAAGTTAAACAGGTTACTTTTTTTTTTTTTCTTTTTTGAGTTTATCTATGCTTTTTTTTTCTGTGTTTGGAACTATAAACAAATTTTGGCCCAATCTTAAGGCATAGATATAATCTCTCAAACCGTAAAGTTTATCTGAAAAAGATATAAAGTAGCTTAATAGAAATCTTGTTTAAGCAATTTCTGTTAAAAGACGTTTTTGATATAAACCATTTTAAATTTGCACAATTTTAAACATTTTTACAATAAGAACAACTGACACAATTTTAGTTCCAGAATAAACACTACAAACACAGTGATCGGGATGTTAAACTGAGAAAGGTACAACAGATAATATTTTTGTTTTGTTGAAATGCAGATTTGGGGAAATTATTAATTTTCATAAACATATTAATTTTTATATACTGTTTGAAAATTTTATTTTTGATTATGTTGGATACTGTGTCCTGAAATTTTACCTGTACTACCCCTGTATTGAAATTATTGCTTTTCAAAATGTGATTATTTCTCGTTGACAAACAACAAAATAGAAAAGTAATAATTAAGTCTAATAACTGGAAAAAAATATTTAGCATTGCAAGTATGCTAATATGTTCTGGAAACTTTTTGCTTAAGCTTATTTGAGAATAAAATAAATTGAAAATCACACCTCTTTCAAGAACAAATAATTTCTCAAGATCAAATTGTTTCTTATAATAAGCCTTCACCTAAATTAAATTAATGAAAATTTTAAAAAATGGTCTTTGATTTTTAACATATTACAAAGAAAATACTAAGCAAATTATTTGTAAATGTAGGTATATGTTGAGAAGAAAATGGTTTCAAAAAATCTGTCTAAGATTTTTTTTAAATGACAAAGTCTGTTAATGCTTTGAGTGACTTTATCCTTGAATAAATTCTAGTTATAATAGTCCAGTCAAATTAAACAGAAAAAAGAGGGTCAATTGATTTGCAGAAATAAAAAAGCAAAAATTTTCAACATTTAATATCGAGTGATCATTACATGGATAAAAACTATATTATATTTCTTTCTAATCCAAAATGTAACATTTTTTAGTAATTGACTGCTCAGTCAATTACTCATAAAAGTATTACATTTTTAAGAATTTTCAATTACTCATAAAAATATAATATTTTTATGAGTAATTTATTTCTCTTATGTCAGAATAGCAATCGATTAGCTTTAAAGTTTTGCCAACTAATTTTTAATGCATTTCATGAATTTTCAAAATATTTAACTTAAAAAAGAAAACATTATACAATTTTAAAATGAAACAACATATATTTATTTTAAAAACAAGTTTATTTTTAACATCAAACTATATTTTGTAAGAAAAACTGTAAATACAGTAACATTAAAAAAAAATTTAGAGACAAATTTGATGTTATAATTAAACAAATATGTTTATAAGATAAATATTAATTTAAAAAATATATATTTTTTAAGTTAAATATTTTAAAATATTCTTAAAACATACAAAAATTACTTTGTAAAATTTTTAAGCTAATTACATTGTGAGCTACATAACAAAAATCATATTGATATATCAGAAACATCCCTGAAATATATAGGATGTTTCCTTATATTTTCACGAATCGATAAATCGCAGCCGTCCAAAACTCCAAAAGTTCAGTTTTCTCAAGCACTGTTCCGCGCATGCGCATGGAGTTGGGATTTATTTGTGGTTTGTTTCGATTGTGTTTTGTTAATGTTAGGTCGTTGCGGACGTACGAAACGTGAAATTAAATTTCAGGAAAGTTCCATGAAATAAAAATGTAGAAAAACAATGTTAGTTTTATTCAACGAATCCAGAAAAAAAAAAATAAAACAAAACAAAACAAAATTTGCAAAAATTATGTACAAAGGAAAAATAATTCATCTACAAGAAGAAATTTTAAATGATTCTACTGAATTTGAATCTGTTGATCACTTTTATTCTTTAAAAATACCTGTTTTGATGCAGGAAAAAGAGAATGTACCAAATAAATGAATTTGTGTAATTTTGGCCTTTTTACAAGTCCTTATAAATTAAAATTAGCTAATTTCTGGCTCTTCCCCCCCTTATGATTATGTAATATTTTTTATCTTAAATTGCATATAAAATCGTAACTTTTTAAAATAATTTATTTCTATTTATATGGGTTTATATCTAATGTGCTTGCTCACAGTTCAGCTACTTGACTTTTTTTAGGTAAAAGATAATGACCCCCCCCCCCCCCCCACCCACCCAAAATGATTGTATAGCACTAGAATGATACTCAGGAGAAATTTATAAGTATTAAATTTAACCTCATTATTAAGATTAAATTTTATACTTATAAATTTCTTTTTTACTTATTAATAAGAAAGAACTATAAGGAGCCTTTTACTAAAAATCAGAATTTTGTTAAAAGCAGTAAAAATTTTGCAGTCAATATTTGAGCTAGCACTGCCACAGAAGAAAACTGGATTTACGGTTTTTAAAACTCCTCCCAGACCAATTGACAGCATATAAGATGAGTACAAGGACCGTTATGGTGAATAAGTAATGTGTAAAAAGTAACTGAAACACAAAATAGCTAAAAAATTAGCATTAAATTGTTTCAAAACTTTATAAAAAAGAAGCAATTTAAGAGCAAAATGGGAGAGGAAAAGAAAGATAGAGAGAAATAATTAGAAATAGCAGCAGCACATGCATTTTGACGCCACTACTCTTCGTTTCGTTTTAAAAGGGGCTATTTTATGAAGCCTTGAAATAGCTTTCAACTCATATCTAGATGACTATGTGGTTTGCTTTACTTCGGTTATAACACATTTTTTTTAAGGAAATAAAAAAGTCATACACATATAAAACAATGAAATTGTTCATAAGGGTCGATGGAAGTTTTTTTTTTCTTTTCTTTTTTGCCTGGGATGGGGGGGGGGGGGGATTTTGTGAAATTTATTATATTTTTGTGAATATTAACATTAAGTAAAGAAAGATGAAATCCAATTACTCAAATTCGAAACAAGTATTTATTAATAACTTTGTTAAGTATTTCTGCTAAAATTTACCTTTCTGATGAACTCATATTATTTGCAAATTACATATTTATAAAACCTAACAAAATAAAAATAATTAATGAAGAGTATGTTTTTTATGAACTGGAATTTTGTGAAGGGGTCTATTTTATGAAGAAAAATTTCGCAAAGAAGTCTGCTTTAAATAATAGGAATTTTATAAATAAGTCGTTTTATTAGGAGAAATTTTGAGAAGAGCTCTATTGTATTAAATGGAATTTTGTGACGTGGCCCTAAATATGCCCAAGTTTTGCCTGGATCGACACCTGGTTCAATAACAATGATTCAAAACCGCTCCCAAATGGAAATCTTGGGTGCACCAGTGAAGACACTACAACATTTGAATATTTTCTTAAAGTAAAATCACAATTTCGATACAATAGCAGTATTTTTACAAGAGAAAAAAAATCTACATGTATTTTTGAAAAAAAGGCCCCAAAAGATTGTACAAAATTAATTAAAGACAAAATCTACATAATTACAGTTTAAATGTTTAACAAGATTTTGGTTTTAAAATATCTCATTATAAATATTTTATTAATAATTATAAATATTACCAATAAAAGCTGGAAAATATAATTTATATTTATATATAATGATAAATACAGCTTATATCTAAAGTCAATATACGGAAAAATTGGGGCCTCTTTACAAAATTCTATTTACTAAAAAGGGCCTTTCACAAAATTTAATTTAATCAAAAGGGACCCTTGGAAAAAAAAATCTATTACTAATAAATTCTTAATTTAAATTGTCTTTAATTGCAAAATTTTATTTTTCTCAAAATTTTTTTATATCAACCCTACATATAGAGTCCTCCCCCCTTCCCTTTTTGTTTCAAAGCAGTTTAAATTAAAATGGCTAATAACTGTAGAAAAATATCAGCTTAAACATGACGAATGCTCGCTAGATGGCGCCACCACATTTATTTTACACTATGTTTGAGAAAACTGAACTTTTGGAGTTTTGGACGGCTGCGATTTATCGATTCGTATATTTTCAAGTACTATTACTTGCTTTCTGTGGAACTATTCTAAATTCTTAAAGAATGTTCTTGGTTTTTACCAGGAAGATGACAGGATGTGAACATATCTAAATTGTTTTGGAAGATTGCTGGTTTCTTCCAGGAAGGTTACTGGCTTTTACTGGGAAGATTTTAGTATGTTCATGGTTTTTTCCAGGAAGGTTACCGACTTAAACCTGGAACCTTTCTGAAGAATTGAGAAACCTTACCACTATAATTCCAGGAAAGTTACTGACTTTTAATATTAACTTTTCTGAATTCTTAAAAAAGTTTTCTATTTTTTGCCAGAAATGTTACTGGTATAAATTAAGCACATTAACTGCCCATTATTTTCCAGGAATGTTCCTGAATTTTTTTTACAGTGTATGTTGGAGAAGGGACTGTCACCATCTATTTGCCCCCATTACTTTTGTCATTGGTTCGCTAGTTTTTCAGCAAAAGTTTAGGCTTGAAGGCAATTAAGAGACAATCAACGAATTGAATAAAAAAGCCAATGTTTTTTTGTTTTTGTTTTTTGCATGCAGGGCTTTTATCCAAATTTAATGCAACTTTCAAAAAACTCGATAATTTACAGTAGAAACAATATGCTGCAGTTAGAATGTAAATATATTAATTATTTGATGAAGCATGAACATTTGTATGAACTAATTTTTAACTGTGCACAAATACACAAATGACAACAAAAATATAAAAATGTTTCTGTATAATTTAGTAGTCAAGTACATAGGGCAACTCATAAAAAAGCCCAATCCACTATCAAGAAAATTCAGAAAGATATTGACGATATAGTGATCCTAATTACAGTTGATTTTTAAAAGTAACTAGATAAGGGATTTTCCATAAATTGCTATTTTTCATTTTTTATTGATGTATCAGAACCTGTCTGTTCTAATAAAAAAATAATTATCCAAAATCAAAGCATTCATTCAAAAGCTATGCATGGACATACATTATATACATACTCCTTCATTGGAAGTCAGTAAAATATGACACTTTGTGGAAAATCTCTTATCATCCAGCTATTTTTAGAAAGAAACTGAAATTCAGCTCACTTTAACATCGATATCTTTCTGAATTTCCATGATATTCAACTGGTCTTTTTATATGAGTTGCTACCGATAAGCTGGCTACTACATTATGCAAAAGAAAAATCTTTGTGTATGCACAGTTAAAAATTTCATATAAATGCTCATATTTCAAGAAATTTTTAATACATTTATATTCTAAATTCAGTATAATAATTCTATTGCACTTTATCAAGTTTCCTGAAAGGGGCATTGAATTTGGTTGAAAACCATAGATGCTAAAAGCAAAAAACATGTGGAAATTTCTTAATTTTTTTTAAGAAACTTGTAAATTCATGCAAAGAAGGCTTGACAGATGCAGTCGCCAGGTTGGCACTGGCAACCAAGTTATTTAATCTGGCAGTTTTTTGTTTTGTTTTGTTTTGTTTTTTTGGAGGGGGGGAGGGTGAAAAAAAATTGACCTAAGGAATGAGCACAAACAGCATTTTTTTCTCTCACCCTCCCCTACTAGTATGTGGAAAGCAAAGATCTTCCTTTTCTCACATACTTTTAATGGAAGAACAAAGTTTAAAAGGAGTTAGCCTCTCATGCACAGAAAACACCATTCTTTTCTATTCTAGCCAGCTAGCATGTCACACGATTAGAATGTAGGGGGAGGGGGAAGGTTTCAATAAAACAATAGTATCGATCCATCCTCTGTTGCACCTAAAATTTGATACAATTCTAAAAAGTGCTCACATTTTTTCGTAAGTTTCAAATCAGATTTTTGTGTTCAGATTTAAAACTCATCAATCTATCACATTCATTTTAAAGAATAATAAGATATAAATGATTATAAGTAATTCATTTGAAGTAAATCTATAAAACTTAATTAAAATTTCAAGAATAATTAATTTTAATAAAATTAAAGAATATGTATTCTTAAAATATTTCTTCCACGCTTAAAATGCTTGGTGCCTTTATTATCATGGTGCCTGTGTATACTACCACATTGCACAATAGATCGGCATCACCTTCGTTTGGAAACAAGTGTCTGGTATTGGGTTCTTTACCAATGTTTTACATAAGAGGGTTTTTGGTTACCATTTTTTCAAAGAATTTTGATGGGAGGGATACGCGAGAGAGAATTTTTAATTATGTGATAACTAGAAATTTAGTCCTTATGACGTGAAAGATTGAGGACACTTTTTCTTTGTGGTGAGTGGCTTCTTTTAAAGAGAGGAAAAATAATTGAAAAAAATTTAACAATTGTCTTTCATAATAATTTTGTTAAAAAACTTTATTTTAGTAAAGAAAATTTGTCTTTTTTATGATTACATTTATTCATTCAGACCTTGTAATATATACAGTAAATGCTCAGTTATCCGGGAAGAGGAGTACATTATATACATACTCCGAGAGAATGGTTTATTTAAGAATGAGAAAGCATTATTTGGCAAATTATTTAACCTTGGTTCATTATTTTACTCAAGAATTTTATTATTACTAATTTTATTACATTATCAACTCAAGAATAATTTAGAATTATATATGTTTGGATTATCATCTGCAGTAAATGGAAATAAAATATCCTTAATTGCACTTCAGAAGGGTAAGTTTTTTGGAGGGGTTTTATTTCTTCTCAAATTCTTATCGTAGATTGTTAGATCAAAATAAACCTTCTCCCCTTCTCAGAGGGCTGTTGATTCTGATTATGTAATATAAGTGTGGGAGAATGGTTTTTTTAGCAATGCATATTACATAATAACTCGAGTTATGTTGCCAACATAATTTGTTTCGATATTTCTCATATTAAGATTTATTTTATAAGCACATAAATATTTTTATTATTCAAGCCGGCTTATATGTATAAATAAGCTTATTTTTTTACAATCAATATGTTACTTGCCTACAATTTTTATCAAGGACAGCATCTATTACTCATGTTAGTCACAATGTTAAATTAAAATTCTCATAAGATGTCTCATTATAGATGTTGCAAAATATTAAGAAATAAACTTAGTAATCATATTCAAACAAAAAGTATTTTAAACTTATTTTTAATTTGGCAAAAATAAGTTCATCAAATGCACATTTTAAAATAATAAAATCAGAACTATTTCACTGAAATTGGCAGGAATAGACAAAAAATTATTTTCCTGCTTCACTATTTCATTGATGCCCCCCTCATCAGATATAGATTTTGTAGCACTGAATTACCCAGACATTTGAAGTATTCAGTAATCAGTATCTCCTGAACATGCTGGTTAATTTAGAACTTTATAGTATTTCTTTTTTTTTTTCAGAAATATATAATTTTGATAAGTTTCATTAGAAAACTTACTTTATATTATCTTTCTAAATTATGTACTATTCTAAACTATGTAATAATAATTCTAAACTATGCTTATTATTTTTTTCTCAATTAATTCATAAAAAACATTTGTGCTTTTTGAAAATCAATGACAGGGGAGAGGTGGGGGATATTTTTTACTGCCAACTAGGATTTTTTGCTGCCTATTCAGATTTTATCAAATTTGTAAAGCCCTGCCCATGAATATATGTGTTATTCTTACATACCGTAATTTCGGGTAGATAAGCTGCAGCTTATATGTGTTTAAAAGTTAAATTTTATCTTTGGCAGCTTATCTGTTTGGTGCGGCATATACGAAGTATTCGCGATTTTTTCCAGAAAAAAAAAAATCCAATCACGTAATATTTTTGAGTGAAAAACCTAAAAACAATATATGCAACAATGCACAAAACTAGCTAAATTTTGGTTGTTTTATAAATCTGTTATGATTATGGTGAATACGTTATTCATCTATAATGAAACAAAAATATTCGCCACATCATCTTTACTATTTCGGATACTACTTCGATTTATTTTCTAAGCATACTATAAACATCCCATTAAAGTTTTTTTTTCTTTAATTAATATATATATATATATATATATATATATATATATGTGTGTGTGTGTATATATATATGTGCATGGTTTCTTTCTGCATAACGAAACATACTATCTATCGAAAAATAATGAACTCATTCTGATAAGTTCAAACTTCTCAGACACGGAGATGAACAAACAAACCAAACGTCGAAGATAGTTCATGCCTCTCTTTTTCTTTTTTAACACTTTCCAACATAGTTGAAAAGTGTTTATGAATTCGGTCTGTCTGTCTGTCCGTCCGAGCTCTAACTAGTGTAAATGTAATCTGATCGTCATGCAATTGATATATGTTATTGAGGCTTACTGTGGCATGTTTGGTATTGAAAATGAAGTGTACAGCACTTATAGTTTTTTTACAGAGACACTCAAAAGAATACCGTTACATTGCAGTCTATAAGGAAAAATCATTTGCGGTTTATTTTAATGATGTTACACAATTTCAAACATATTGAAATTGATATATATCACTGAGGTGTACTACAAGAGACTAATTATAGAATGTGGTGTACATAGCACTTATAGTTCCTTTACAGGGATGCTCAAAAGAATGCCGTTACATTCCGGTCTATGAAGAAAAATTGTTTGCAATTTATTTTAATAATGTTTCACTATTTTCAAACATATTGAAATTGATTTATATCACTAACGTGGATTACAAGAGGCTTACTACAGAATATTGTGTGTATATCTTTCATCGTTCATTTACAGGGACACACAAAAGAATTCGGTTAAAGTACTGCTTATTAATAATAATAGCTGGGAATGCTTTTTCAGTTGCTGAACGCGGTTTTAAATTTAACTCATTTTTTGTCTATTACTTGGTGAGTATAAATTGTATAGATTGTATACAGGGCAGCACAAAAGTTCTCATACATTTCCGTTTATTATCAGAAATTGCAGAAGGGAAATTTTAAACTGTGCTACACGTTTCCTAACTGAACTAAAATTTAGCCTTCTATTTAGTATATATATATATATATATATATATATACAAATCTATAGATCATATACATAGCTGCACTAAAGAGCTGATATATTTTGCTGAATATTGTTGGTAATTCCTAAAATTGGATTTTTAAATATGTTAGGCATTTTCAAAATTGTTTAGTTAGATATCATCTTCCACCTTACGGTAAAGATTTGCAAAATTATTTTGGAAGTGTTGGAAAGTTACATAATCTATGCTTGAAGCATGATTTTTCGTTTTTTTTTTTTTATTATTTAGGCTGCTCTATACTAGACACTTTTGTGGATGCTGTAATTTTCTAATAACTTATTATATGTATTTTAATAATATTTTGTTACACAGCTTAATTTACCATTATTGCAACTTGCTGAAAGTTTCAATGAAATCTGTCAAGAAATAAGATATATATATATTTTTTTAATAGCTAGGAATTAAAATGTGTTTTGCTTTTCGTTTTTTTTCTTTCAATGATTTTTTTCTATTTGCATGTAGCTCAATATTTTTTTTCCATCTCAAACATGAAGTTGCTGGCACATTCACGGATTCCATTTTATTACTTAAAGAATAAAATTTGAATAGTTTTGCATCATCACAGCATTTTAACAGAAAAAAAAAAAGAAAATTCTCTTGTAACCTTTGCGCGTGTGTGCTTGTGAATGTTGTTTTTTTAATTTTCAATAAATAATGCATGTATTTAATTTTTTTTTTTTTGTTTATTTTAAAACTTTCTTAGAACAATTTTAAATATTTACGGAATATACCTTATTGTGTACCAATATTTTCTATTAACATACATTAATGTTAAGAGTTAGTACTGAGGATATTTTCAAGAAAATTACATTTATAAGCCTCTCTTCACTTTTACCAATATTTCATGTTATCAAAAGAATTGTTTATTATTAGTTATTTTCGGAATTTTGCATTGTGTTATTTAATTGATGGATTCGAATAAAAAATAAATAGTGTTATTTAATTCTAGTGTAATGTTTTATATTAAGAATTCCATCAAATATATTTCTACTTACCGATCCAAGGATGGAATGCGCAATGCAATTGGAAAAATTTGCAAACCAAAAGTAAGTGAGTTATTTATTTTATTTCATTATTTGTACTAAACTTAAAATGTTAATTTTTAAGTTGTTTAAAAAAAAGCACGAAAATATTCAAAATGGCATCTACAGTAGTACTATATCACTTTCAATAAAGTGCGGCTTATGCAGAGGTGCAGTGTATCTGATGGAATTTTAGTTTTTTTTAATCATTTTCAGGTGTAGCGGCATACTTATCTACCCGAAATTATGGTACATGAACACAAATGTTATATGTGACCCACATAGTCCCGTGCTACAGCTACAGATGATTTTGACCATTTTAATTTACAGGACGATCACAAATATTTTTTTATTAAATTTTTTATAGGTTCCCTTTTTGACCTTGTGCCCAAACCTTCGCTGAAAAACATGAGGTCATACATGTTCCTTATATTCCTGAAGTTCCAGATGAATTTGTCAAATATTTTTCAAGATATTAGACAGAATGTCTAAAATCTAAAGTGTCTGGTGACTTTTGATTATATAGTGTATCTCAAGTCCCACATTAGGAATTTTACATTATTGGCCATCAAATTAGCCAAAATGAAAAATCATTAACCAAAACTATCATTACTATATGAGAGACATTCTTCAACTTTTACATTAAACTTTGTAAGTCCTGTTACAATCAAAATCAGACCAAATTATCTATAATCAAAATTAGGCAGCAGTATGGTTTAAAACAAACTTGCAATATAAATTAAATAAATACTTGCTAGTTAACAACAGTACACATAAATAAATTCTTAATTATTTAGGATAAATGTCTTTAATTGACAGAAAAAAAAGTTATTCAGTTTACATTTCAACTTGGTGAACACCTTTTCTAATCTAATGTCACCAAATAATAAAAACAGCATCAAAATTGAAATTACAAATGCTTGGGGTTTCACTATAGACAAGAATCAAATTGCCAAAATATTTTACTGATATGTTGTTTCTTAGAACAGTCTTTATTACACTTTGAGCTGATTTTTTGCTGAAAAATCCAACTGGAATTTAGCTAATGCAGGAAACTTCTATAAGAATTTACATTTTGTTTCTTGTACTTTATTGTTATCACCACCAACTATCATTGTTTTTAAATTCTTCATAAAGATATTATTTTGTAATAAAATGCAAATATTGTGCCTGTGTCATTTAACCAATTAACTGTTTATTTTTTAAACAATTTGGTTCAAAAAATTCATTATTTCACTGTCATTTTTTTTTAACCATCAATTTTGTTTTTGCCAACTTTTTGCAGCATTATAAACTAATTAGGGACAAATATATGGGCAAAACACTAACAGAGCAAGCAAACTCTTCTAGCATGTACAGAACACATGCAAATCAAAGAAACAGCACATGTATGGTGTATGGGCAAATCAGTTTAGTGGTTAATATTTAATTTACTAATTTATAATTCTATAACAATACAGATTACTAAAAATGTAATCTGGATTTAAAGAAAATCAATTTATACCTTTATTGTTCTATTTAGACATTCATCAGCCATCAAACGAACATCTGAGTTTTCATCATCACAACACCACATAAATGTGTCCATTGCAAGTCCTAAAACTTTGGGGAAATCAGCAGTGGATCTACAGAGATATGAAAATTAAAATAAATTAAAATCATTTCAAAACATTTTCACTGTTTCTGAAAATACAATTTACAAGTTTATTAAGCAATCTAATTAGAGTATGCAGGGCTTGAATTTCAGGGCGGGATTGTGGGATTCACGCCGAAAATTTTGAAATCCCGCCCAAAAAATTTCACCATTTTCCGGAGAAATTTGCGTTATTTAATTTAACATCAACCGAACGATAAATTTCGTGATTTTTTTTTCCCGCAACCGATCAACGAACTTAGCGTTTTTTCCACGACTGATCAACGAACTTTGCGTTTTATAAGCGACCGATGACGAATGTTACATTTTTTAAGCGACTGATCACAAACTTTGCATTTTTTAAGCGACTGATCAACAAACTTCGCATTTTTTAAGCGACTGATCAACAAACTTTGCATTTTTTAAGAGACTGATCGACAAACTTTGCATTTTTTAAGAGACTGATCGACGAACTTTGCATTTTTTAAACAACTGATCGACGAACTTTGTGTTTTTTAAACAACTGATCAACGAACTTTGCATTTTTTAAACAACTGATCGATGAACTTTGCATTTTTTAAACAACTGATCGACAAACTTTGCATTTTTTAAACAACTGATCGACGAACTTTGCGTTTTTTAAACGACTGATCGACGAACTTTGCGTTTTTTAAGCGACTGATCGGCGAACTTTGCATTTTTTAAGCGACTGATCGACGAACTTTGCATTTTTTAAGCGACTGATCGACGAACTTTGCAGTTTTTTTGGCAACAGATCGACGCACTTTGCAGTTTTTCTGGGACAGATCGATGAACTTTGCATTTTTTCCGCAACAGATCGACAAACTTTGGGTTTTTTCTGTGACTAATGGACAAACTTTGCTTTTTTTTTGGCGACAGATCGACAAACTTTGCATTTTTCCCGTGACTGATCGACGAACCTTGCGTATGTAGGGGTCGAACGTTTCAGGTCATTTCGTCATATCTCAGTAGCAGTTTTAGGTAGTACCATGGAATTAAAGATAACGAATCTACTTAAAAAAATAGTTAAACATGTTTTTCAGTGATTTTAGAAATTCACCCTTTGAGAGGGTTAAATGGAGCGTCGAGTGTTTCAGGTCATTTTACCATATCTGACCAGTATTAGGTAGGAGCATGAAATTCAGGATAACAAATCTACTAAAAAAAAATAGTTAAACACGTATTTCAGCGATTTTATAAATTCACCAATCGGGTTAAACATTGGGACATGAACCCAATTATGGAAGATTAGACGAATAAGACAACTATTGCTGATTTTTGATTAAATATTTTGCGTAAGACATTTTAAAAAGGAAAATACACTCTAGTCGACCCATTGTCCACCCGTGCGAAGCACTGTGGATGACACCAGTACAATATTTAAAACAGAAGCGTAATACTGGATTGATCCCTGCAAAGCCTCTCTATGGAAGAAATCACTGCAACTTTTGAAAAATAGTGTTTACAGAAAAAATTGTTTACAGAATACATGCTTTATATGAAATTATAGTATATAACTGCCTTAAAAAATGACAGTTGATCTGCGCTGCATTTTCATGACTTCATACAAACAAACAGCGTGAAGATTTTATTATTGAAAGGTATGTATTGTAGAAAAGTACATTTTAAAAATGACAAATGATTTCTACAAATACAAACCATGAGGATTTTTTTTTTTTTTACTCAATATTAAATTTTTGAAATAGTTCAACGATTGGACAAAACATTCAAATTAAATATTAAAAAATAATCCATGTGCGAAAGTTTTTGTAAATAAGTGTTATCAATGAGTTTCTAAAGAGCCTAACTCACCACATAGCTCATTTTTTGATTATATAAGCAAAATTAAATGGAAATTACTCGGTGCTATTTATTCCTTATATTTTAATTACGTTTCATAAGAAAAAATCCTTTTATTTACGATGGAAACAAAATTTCAAAATTTGTTTGTATCAGGCATGAAAGTAGGAAACAGGAAAAAAGTTGGAGAATTTTTTCCATCTATACAATGGCGCCAACTCTTATAATTTAGACACATTTTAACACTTATTTATACAATAAAATGCAATATAAGTTTTTCATTAAAACAGATTTAATAATGCGGTAGTAATAGTTCTTTTTGTGAAATATTTACAAGAATAATTAGATTAATTAACAGAGAATGCTGTTAAGGAAATATCACAATTGTTTATTGGAACAATGTAAATAAATTTATTGTGATCCTATCATTAAATAGAAAGGTTTTTATAGTTGCAAAATTTTCATATAACAAGTTTTAAAAAGAGAAGATCTACACTTATGTAAAAGGTTGAGAAAAATACCACTTTATAAAATATTTAGCTTTCACTGTTTTGCTGTGCTTTCTAAATGTGATCCAGAAAAGTATTTTGTATAAAAACAAAACCTTATTATCATTATTAGACAGATTAAAGAAATTTTATACAAAGTTTTCTCTGGTGGTACTTAAAAGTACCATCAGTAGATAAAGGGTTAAAAGAAATTTCACTCTGCAAAGACACTTTAAACAACTTCATTTATAAACATGACTTTCAGATACTTATAATATAAGCTCGCCTTTCATTTGATGGCTTTTTTGTACAGAAATTCAAAAACAAACTCCAAGGATTTGAGTAGACGAAATGTCTGATTATTAACAGAATACATGCTTTATATGAAATTATGGTATATAACTGCCTTCAAAAATGACAGATAGTTTATCTGCACTGCATTTTCATGACTTCATACAAACAAACAGCGTGAAGATTTTATTATTGAAAGGTATGTATTGTAGAAAAGTACATTTTAAAAATGACAAATGATTTATACAAATACAAATCATGAGGATTTTTTTTTTTTACTCAGTATTAAAGTTTTGAAATAGTTCAACGATTGGACAAAACATTCAAATTAAATATTAAAAAATAATCCATGTGCGAAAGTTTTTGTAAATAAGTGTTATCAATGAGTTTCTAGAGAGCCTGACTCATCACATAGCTCATTTTTTGATTATATAAGCAAAATTAAATGGAAATTACTCGGTGCTATTTATTCCTTATATTTTAATTACGTTTCATAAGAAAAAATCCTTTTATTTACGATGGAAACAAAATTTCAAAATTTGTTTGTATCAGGCATGAAAGTGGGAAACTGGAAAGAAGCTGGAGAATTTTTTCCATCTATACAATGGCGCCAACTCTTATAATTTAGACACATTTTAACACTTATTTATAAAATAAAATGCAATATAACTGTACATATAATTGTTATTTTTTTCCATAATTTAGAAAGTACTAAAAACAAATTTAAACTAACAATAAATGCATAGCATAATTGCATCAAAAAATAAAACTGAATACAGTTTGCTAAAAGGTATAAATCCAAATATATCTGATCAGCTTATGCACAGTGATTAATTTTTCAAAACAAATATTATTCTGAATGATTTGGCTGTTCAAGATTTTTCCCCTTCTTCCAAAAGAAAAAAAATTTCTCCATGCTAAATATTTACACGTCAAATCAATCTTTGCTTCAGAAATAAATCTCCTTAAAAGTACCATCAGTAGATAAAGGGTTAAAAGAAATTTCACTCTACAAAGACACTTTAAACAACTTCATTTATAAACATGACTTTCAGATACTTATAATATAAGCTCACCTTTCATTTGATGGCTTTTTTGTACAGAAATTCAAAAACAAACTCCAAGGATTTGAGTAGACGAAATGTCTGATTATTAAATTTTTCAGACCCCGCCCCTGACAATTTTCTTTGCATTTTTGCATCAATCCAGAGAATGTCCAAAATTGCTTTAAAAAAGATGGAATTCCTCCTTTAGAAGGAACTCTTTCATGCCTGTTGTATTATCTGCTGGTAGATGGCAAGAATATTTAAAAAGAAAGTGCAATATAATGCTGGATAACAGTGTTCGTTTGTTTATATCTGGGATTCCGATTTTTAATTAAGAACTTAAAACATTATAATAGGATATGACATACATGTTTTCTAGGAAAATATGGTGAACAAGCATGATTTCAAGTAAAAGATATTATCTCATTTAGCTGTAGCTAGCATAGGTTTTTCACTAAGCCCAACATGGCGTTTAACTACAGTCTATTCGCAGACCAGAGTGGTCACGCCCGGAATAGTTACAGAAACTTTCTTGCCTTCGGATTTTATTATAAGTAGATTGTATCATACAACTATCACATCTTTTATATTCAGGTGTGCCGCAAAATAATTCTAGATATTTTTAGTGTGTCGTCAACAAAACAGGTTGAGAAACACTAGTTTGATGGAGTGAGATTGAATTGTATAAATTTTTAGAAGCATTTATTTTTTTCAAGATTGTTTTTCTTATGGTTGCATTTAGACTTGGTGACTAGAATTTGCTGATACTGCTCAAATTGTTTTAGATAGCCTGGTCGGTATGCTTTAGGAGTTAGTCTGTCTGGTTTTATAAAGGTGATAAAAGGGAGGGGGGGGGGTATTTTTTAGAATATGTATCCTTATAACAGGTCCCAAAAATGTTCTTATTTTATGTCACCCAATATAATTTATTTTTATGTATCTTTATTTTTCTTAAAATTCATGTTTAAAGTTTAAATAACTTTTATGTTTAAATATGAATAGTATCTTTATTTTCACTTACAGTTTCAGTTGTTTAAATCTCCATTAATTCTCTAAGCATCTGTTTTTCTTTCTGGCTTTTGGTATTATGTTTTCCAATTCACACAAAATACCATATTTACTTTTCTACGTCTTTCCATTCCCATGCTACGAGCTTGATGTCATACATTAATTATGTGGGAAGAGTTAAGACAGCTGACGATAGTTGGCATTGCCTGTCTGTTGTCGCCTGCATTTCCTTTCATGACAGGTACATCACGCTCACATGGTCCCGGACCATTCTGGATGCTGGTGGGATCTTGAGCTTTGTGATCTGGAGAGTGCATAGTAGAAGAGTTTTGTGAAGGCATGGGGTGCCATAGCATGTTCTTCAGCTTCATTTGTTTTCCTTAGTTATGTATGGTGGCCAAGCACGAAATGTCGACTCGTTATCAAAAGCTTTGATCCACGTGATATAAGATTGGATAAAATAGTTTTCCTATATTCTTTTATGTGTTTGTGATTCCCTCAACTTTGCTCAATGTTCTAGTGATATTTTACATGTAGAATATAAAAACGATGTTAAGCATGCTGCTAACGGAGACTGCTTCACTATCCGAGAGATCTTTTCTGTGGAGATTGAAAGGAAGCCTTAAAGTTTTATAGTCTTTATCTATAAAGATTTAAGCAACGCATTCTTTGGTGGTGTAGTTCATATTCTGACATATCTTTAGCGGCATTTATTTATTTCCCTCTTTTCATTGAAATCATGTTTTAATAGTCCAGCTTGTATTTTTACTTTTAAGGCCATACATTTCAAGGTGTTAGAGGTTAAGGGACTTCGCTTTTTGTGGTTCGGGTGAAGCACCTGTATGTAAAATGCGATATAAATCATTGTGCTATTTCAGAACTTCGCTTTCTGGTTGTCTGTGGGGGTTTCTGGAATAGTTCACTGGGATTCATAATGTCTGGGATTTGTGTGGCTTTTGCTTTGATACTGACAGTATCTTATTTGCTGATTGTCTGTGTAGAATTTGAGAGAAGCTGTGATTGATTGGCTGATGAAGTCTTCACCAACAGATCACCAGAGTGCAGTTTTTTGACTAGGCAAACATCACCAAGAACAGATTTAAAAGTTCTTGCTGTGAGAAAAGGCGAAGTAGTCTTAAATAAGCTATTAGAAATACGTTTAGTATATTTGATAACAAAAACGCATGTATTTGCCTGTATAGTTTGTTTCACTTCACAAGGGAGAGAAATAGAAGAAAGGAAAATACTTCCACATAGTAAAATAAAAATCTTTTCAGATCCCAGCCACACCACCCACTACAAAGCCTAACAAGGAGATGCAAATTCATGCACCAGAGCTAACCAGGGCCCACACAATCGCAAAACACTCCTATGTCAGTCCCCACCCTTAACAAGATGACTAGTAAGAGACTGCTCACTTCATCCCTAGCCAATGACAAGTCAACTAATCAGCCAATCGATGCATACTGTCTACTTGAAGCAGAGGCCAAGCAGTGTGCTTATTATGCAAGAAACAACTTCTCAATGTTAAATCGACCAAACATGCTAGTACAAAATATCAAATATCAAAGGAACCAAGCATCGCAGAAAAATAAAAAGTAGAAGAATCTAATGAATTCTTTAATTTGAGACCAAATTCATCTGTTAGCATATATAAAGCTTTCCTTGATCACTTATACAAGATTCAAGTACTTTCATTTCTTTTCCTTTAAACTCCTTTTTCAACCTTTATCTAAACAGCTGTTTCTTTTCCATTCAAACCTCAGTTGTTTATTTAGATCTGTCTTTTCAGAGATGGTGATTACATCACTTTGTTTTTCAAAACGTCATATCAGCTTGCTGTTTTTTTCCCCTCCAACATCATTAGCTTATCTGGATTACATGTTTGTTATATTTAACCACAAGAGGGCTTCTATGAATGAATGACACACCCTCTTTGGGTACTACAACTTTGATTCAGCTGTTAGTTTTGACTAAGGTATAAAGGTTGAAACACCAAGTTATCATTATCTGTTTTTTTTTTCTTTTAATGAGTTCTAGAAACCATTTTTGCCTGGTGAGCATAATGGAGTTTTATTCAATTGGACTTTGCTTTATTTGACCAGATGTTTATTTTATTCCAACCACATGCCAGCTGTAGTTATTCATTTTCTTTTCCTTTGGTTGAAAGTATAAGATGTTTTACAGATAGTGAAAGATGTTTATGCTACATATTTTTATTTAAAGTTATGAAGTGTATTACAAGTTTACACAAACATCCTATCCTGAATTAGATGTTGTTAATGGATGTTATGAAAAATGATAATGAATATTTTGCCATGTTGTCATTGTCAGCCATTTAAACATTTCCTTATATGTAAGTTTATTTTTCACACTTTAAGTTTATTTATATTCTGTTTGAGTTTTTTTTTTAAATGTTTTTTTGTTAATAAACGTTTAGTTTATTTCAAACTTAATTTGTTTTATCATTGTTTATTTTACACTCTACCACACTCTGCCATTTATTTTTCAGCTTCCAATACTCTGTTTTAATTTAATTAAATTTTAGAAGCTGGCATTCTTGGTGTATGCACCAGCTGTCCCGATATACCGGGCTATTACGGGTTATGGGCCCAGAGCAGAGCTTTTTATTTTGGCAATTTAACCCTTTAAGGGACATAATTTTGGCAGAAGTGCGTAGTTAGCGCCCATTAAGACTTCACTGTAAATTTTAGTGGAGGGGGGGGCGCATTTTTTCTTACATTTAAGGAAGATTAATGAATATTTTGTTTTATTTTAAGTAATTTAATGTTTATTTTGGACTTAGAATAATTTGTTGGGGGAAAAATATATATATATATATTCTTTCGTACGTTTTTATAATTGTTTCGTGCGGTTTTTTTAATGAAATTGAACAGTCTTTTAAAAGGCTTTATTTAGAATTAGTTTTTTTTTTTCAAACTTAAAAAAAAAAAAAAAAAAAATTCTGAAATTTGTTTTTTTACTATTCCAAAATTTTTGGCGACAATGGCAACCATTCAAGTCAGCATTACAAAATTGAATGCTCACAATTATGGCAACTGGGCATCTGATGTTAAATATTTATTATTGGATAAGAAAGCTTGGACCATTGTGAATGGTACAAAAACTAAACCAGATGCATCTCAGGCTACTGCATTGAAAGATTATGAGACAAGAGAACGTTCTGCATTAACCATCATTTATTTAAACGTTGAAAATGAATTCAGATGTATCATCGAGAATATTGATGACCTAAAAGATGCCTGGGAGAAACTGAAGCTGCACTTCCACCCAGACAATAGAGCTAGGCATATGCAGCTATTTTCGGAAATCTTATCCTGTAGAATTGAGCCCAAAGAGTCCATTGACATGTTTTCTGCTAGAATACAAAGAATTTCAGACCAACTAACAGCTATGAGGCAGCCAATGAAGGAAGATTATTTATCTTTCCAAATTTTACGGTATCTTCCACCGCAATTTGGATAACCTGGTGCAGTCTATCCTATGCTGGCCAGATGATAAATTCAAATATAAAGACATTCTAACTGAGCTGATAACAGAAGAGTCCTGACTTAAATTGAGAGACAGTGACCGGAATGGAGGATATAGTGCCCAAGCCAATTACACCAAACCTAGACCACACCAGAAAGTCATCTGCTTTCGATGTGGAAAACCTGGACACTATGCAAATCGGTGCAAATCTACCAGATCTATACCCGAAAATCCGTCAGTATCCAGTACGACAGCTTCTCGTGACCCCTCTTGTTCCAGTTCCTCTGCATCCCGTGAATCATCCCCATCTAGACGTAACCCTAGCAAGCCTCGACATCGCCTGTGGAGAAACCTAAAGCCTGGTAACCTGAACAAACCTAAGCCAAACCACAAAGATGATAAAGGACAGGTACATTACTTTGTTCAATCAAATTTAAGTAAAGTAAAGGAGGATGAGAGTGCCTGGATTTTTGATACAGGTGCTTCTCATCACTTCTGCAAAGACAAAAGTCTTTATGTTAAATTTAAACCCTTAAACAATCATGAGTTGGCTGTAGCGGTTGATGGTGCTACTTTTCCCATAAAAGGGACTGGCATGGTTGATTTAAACTTAGAGGGGAAAAATGTTCGCTTCGGCGATGTAATGTATTGTCCTAGTCTTAGAAGAAACCTTATCTCCAGGTCCTGACTAGATTCTAAGGGGACTAAGTTCAAAGGAGGCAATGGTAGAGTAAGGGCTTACAGGGATGATTACACACTGTTCAGGGCAAACCTTAAAAACGGGATTTACTACATTTACCCAGAGTCACAAAACAAAAAGGTACAATTTGAGGCATCCACAGTCCACAAAGATGATCTAAAAATATGGCATAGGCGTATGGGTCACATTAGTCCTAGTTTAATTGAGGATACATATAAGTGTAGTGGAGTTAGGGGGCTACCACGTATCACAAACAAGAAATTTCATTGTGAGACCTGTAGACTAAACAAACACAGGCGTGTATCCTTTAAACTAATAGGACAAATAAGATCCAAACATCCTCTCAAGCTTTTACATACCGATGTCTGGTGTCCTACCAACAAATCAGGTAGAGGAGGGGAACGTTTTTTCTTAACAATAGTGGACGATTTTTCAAGAAAAACCTCAATTTATCCTTTAAGACACAAATCTGAAGTATTCAGAGTTTTTAGAAACCACATTCAAAGAGCGGAAACATTTTTGAATCGTAAAGTTAAATCAGTTCGTAGTGATAACGGAAGAGAGTTTAAAAATGAAAATTTCACAAGATATTTTGAGGAACGTGGCATACATCACGAATTCATGAACACGTATAGCCCAGAGCAAAACGGCGTTGCGGAATGTCTAAATCAAACTATCGCAAATGGTGCTCGTGCTAAAATAAGAGTAAATTGAGTTTAAAATTTTGGCCAGAGGCAGTCCTGTATTTCGTTTATACCTGGAATCGAGTATGTCATAAGTACCAAAATAAAACCCCGTTCAAATTGTACGGAGGTCGAAAACCTTCTGTTTGTCACTTGAGACCTTTTGGTACAGACACATATGTAGGGATCCCAAAACAACTGAGAACATCAAAATTTGATCCAAAAGCAAAAAAGGGAGTTATGGTGGGATACGCCATGTCTACGAAAGGTTACAGAATTTAGCTTCCAGATTCAAATAAAATAGTCGAAACAATAAATGTTTCATTCAATGAAGAAGCCATTATTCCTAAAGATCGTAACAAAGCTGAACAAGGACCAGCTTACACCTTAAACTCACCTGACGATGACCCTTTTGGTATTTCAGATAATCGCAGTGGAAACGACCTGGGCCCTACTTATATCTTAAACCTTACTACTCCTGAAATTAATCCTTACGGCGAAAACCAAGATGAATCTCTCACAGGTCCTCATATTTCAGATCATTCTTCCAAAAGTGAAGAAGGTGAGGAAGAAACCCGCACACTGAAGGAAGCTGTTTGGATAAGAAAAGCTAAAACTAGACCAGTAGGGGGACGAACAGATATTTATTACTATGAACAAGGAAAAGGGGAAAGACTAAGATCAATAAAAGATGTGAGGGAGTATTGTCTTCGTAACGTAACGGTATCAAATTTGAACCATATCTATTTTCTTTTAAAGGGGCAGACAAATATGAAGGCCTAGTTCAAGGTAAATCCGGAAGTTCTAGTTCAAGGTACATCCAGAAGTTCTAGTTCAAGGTAAATCCGGAAGTTCAAGTTTAAGCTCCAGTCCTTATTATACACAAACATACGACCAAATTCCAGAAAATAACCAAACTGATATATGACTAGAAAATCTAACCGTACCTAACACATATAAACAGGCTGTAACGTTGCTTAAAACAGATGGCTTCTTAAGTGCTAGTTAACATTCTTATTTGCATCTGCCGATGCCCAGATGCCCTCTCGAAATCTCACAAAATCCAGCTGGACGATATAAATAATTTTAACGAGATACTTATTTTCCGTGCCAAAGTGGATTGGTGACAGTTCAGAAATAAACCTTGTTAATAAGACCCCAGATATACCATGTGGTCATCCAATTAAAAAACTCAGAGAACATGATTCGAAGAAGCCCCGTTTGAGATGTGCTTTTGAGACGAGAGTTCGGTCGCTTAAGTTTAGCACCGCAAAGTGTGTGGGGTGCCATGCCCTTTAGAAACTCTAAGAAAATTACCTTTTCATGTAAATATATACAGGGTGTCCATAATTAAACGACCCTACTTTAAAGTTGTCTACAGACGAAACTATTGGTCAAAAAGTTGTGAAATTTCGTGAAGGACATCATGAAGGAATGGGAATTTGTTTAAGCAACAAAAAATTTAGTTCAAAATTTCGCCACCAGAGGGCGTTTTTAATGAATTAATTACACATTTAGCATACATTTATATATTTTATTGCAACAAAACATTTTCCATTTGACAACCATCATTTTCAGCTACCATCTGAAATCGTAAGATAGCAGGTTCCACAGTTGTATGTTATGTTGCCCGTAGTGTGTTCTGGAAAATGCTAAGAACATATCGTGAAAAAAGTTTTCTTGAACATTTTTTGTTGAAATAAAAATTTGTAAACTATCGTAAGTGTATTATAAATGTGTAATTCACTAAAAACGCCATCTGGTGGCGAAATTTTGAACTAAATTTTTTTTCGCTTAAACAAATTCCCATTCCTTCATTATGTCCTTCACGAAATTTCACAACTTTCTGACCAATAGTTTCGTCTGTAGACAACTTTACAGTAGGGTCGTTTAATTATGGACACCCTGTATGTTGTGTGGTATGTGTTTTGTACGTAACGTAAAATAAAAAGTAATAGAAAAGAACTCTATTTAGTTTAGATTATTTTACGGTACAAGGCACTCAAATCACCACAGTGGGAACAGTGGAAAATTGCAGTGGGGGATGAGATGGCCATAATGTATAGCAGAAAAGTATGGCATTTAACAAAATTACCAGATGGGATACAACCTCTTGGATGCAGATGGGTATACACCATAAAATATGATGAGAAAAGAAAAATTGCAAGATACAAGGCTAGATTAGTTGCTCAGGGATACAAGCAGATTAAGGGCGAAACATATGAAGAAACGTTCAGCCCAGTCGTCAACTTCAGCCTAGTTAGATTTTTCTTTTCAGCCTTAGTTTCAGGTCAAGAGTGGACTCATTTGCAGTGTGATGTAAAAGGAGCATACTTATACGCTCCATTAACAGAAGAAGTTTACATGAAGCAACCCCCAGGTTTTATACAAAAAGGTAAAGAAAATTTAGTTTGTCGACTACTAAGGGCAATTTATGGCTTACATCAAAGTGGCCGTGTATGGTTTTTAGAATTACATAAGGTTTTAATCAGTTTAGGTTTCATAAAATTAAGTTGGTGCAACGGTGTCTATACATTTAACGAAAATATTGTTTTTCTATTATACGTTGATGATTTCGTAATCCTAGGTAAAGAAAAGAGGCATATTGATAAAATAGTTAACCTTCTAATGAAGCATTTTTACATAAAAATTTTAGGAAAAACCAAGAAATTGTTAGGAATAGAGTTTGAAGAAGACGGTAGTAAGATATTGATCCATCAATTACAATATATAAAAGAAGTATGTTCCCGCTTCAAAGAATTTAATTTTCCTATATCTTCCTTACCAATTTGCAAGGGTATGGTTTATTTTAAAACTCAATGTCCTCAAACAAACGATGAAATTAAAGAAATGCTTCAATATCCATACAGAAACGTCTTAGGATGCTTGGCATTCATCACAAGTCGTACTAGACCTGATATAAAACTATCCTGCGCCGTCAGGCGCCCACGGGGGTCGCCGACGCGTGAAAACGACCATCGCACCCAAGCCTCTGAAGGGCTTTTAACGCACCAGGGCTTTGTCTCGCCCGGCGCTGCGATCGGCCTGAGGCCGCTCCCCACTGCGGACCCCCAGGTCATTTTACCAAGGTATGGTGACGTAGTCGTCACGGCAGTAACCCCACATCTCGGAGGAAACTTCCGCAGAGACGGAACCTTGATGAACCGCCGTGGAACCCCCGACGACTTCGTTCGCGAGACCCTATCGTATGCGGTCAATATTTTCAGTCAATTCCAAAGTAATCCTGAAATTGTACATTGGAATGGACTATTGAAACTACTAGGTTACGTAAATCAAACAAAACACCTAAACTTGACTTAACATGTAATAAAATCAATCTAATTACATATACAGATGCAGATTTTACATCAAATCGGGACGATAGAACCTCAATGGGTGGGCAAATGGTTTTATTAGATAAATCACCAGAAACATGGAGGGCATTTAAGCAGAAGTCCATATGTTTATCCACAATGGAATCGGAATTTGTAGCCTTAACAGAGGCAACTAAAGAACTCTTGTGGTTCAGTAGGATTATCAATGAATGTTACGAAAAGGGCATATTCTCAGGTCAAAAAATTAAACCTACACTTTTAGTGGATAACATGGCTGCTATCGACTTCATTAAATCCCCCATTGAGAATTACAGAACCAAACACATTGACATAAAATTGTTCTTCGTCCGCGATTTACTTAGCCAAGAACTTTTCACAGTTAAACATATAAATAGCAAAGCTAACCTAGCCGATATTTTCACTAAGCCCCTTACAAAATTTGATTTGAATAAATTTGTTGAAGCTATATTTAATTCTAAATCATAAATTTATTTTGGTTTCTTGCATTGTCATTTCCCTAAAGTCCTCCTTTGAACTTCACATATTATTTAAGTATAAACACATACTTCGGTATGAAATTTTTTATTTAAACTTTGATGTTTAACTTTTTTATGAAACCTGTGAGTTTCAATTTGCAAAATATAAATATTTTTCTATAAATTGTTTGAATTTAATGAAGAAAAAAAAGGAGTTTTATTACTCTCTTTCTTTCCAATGAGCATTTAATTTCCCACTGGAATATGGTTCAGACCCCATGTTAGTTCATCCTCCGGGATCCGAGCAGCCCCAGGAAGCATCTCGCAGGGGTGAGAAATGTAATCAGCCAGAGTGGCCTGCAGGGGGTAGCGGCTTTCGTGGGTGTTCTGACCACAGGAAGGCCTTATCTCTGGCACATTTTCTTTATTTTGTAAGTCCCTCCTTATATATTATGGAAGTGTCACTTTTAGGTCCCGCTCATATGGAAATTTTGAGATGTAATAAGTTGTTAATTGTTAAGTTTGATACATGTTGTTAAAATTTTTGAATTAGCATGCTATTATTAGAAGTCTTTATACATAAAATTTAAACTTGCCTAGTATATATATATATATATAGTTCTTTAATGTATTGAATTATTTAAGGTTAACCTATATCTTTATTTTTATTACTTGTATCATATTGTTGAGCGTTTGGTATGAAAAATGTGGGCCCACATATGAAAGCTGAATGGATTGTATGTCTGTTGAAATACGATACCCGTTTACATATGAATATTAATCTTTATTGTTTTTTTTAAATGGCCATTAATTACTTGATCTATTTTTGATATATATATATGTCATATTATTGCCTGTATATGAAAAGTGTTTATTTCAATGATTTTTATAGTATATGTATAACTTTTCTTCAGTGATTTGCATAATATAATGTAGCCATTTTTATGGTGAGGTAAGGTAAATGGTGTAGCCAATTTTATGGTGAGGTAAGGTAAAAGTGTAGCTATATTTAATATGGTGAGGTAAATGTGCTGTTCAATTTCAAGGTTCAAAGGTCAAGACAAAACATGTACAAGATCACAATGTATTTACTCCTCAAAATGCGATTGCATGTACTAATGTTAAAGTTTAACATGAGATATTCAAATTTATTTGCATTCAGTAAGTTAGACATAGGCGTAACTAGAGGGGGGCCGGGTGGGCCGTGCCCACCCCAGGTAGTTCCAGTGCCCACCCCAGAATTTCAAGTTCACGGGAAAATTTTATGACTGCGATATGGTCAAAATTTTAATTTTCAAATATTTGAATCATTATACCAATAAATTATACTATATATTTCTAATTTGAGAACTAATGTAATGAAAACGGCACAAAGAAAATCCTATTAGTCTTTTACATTATTTTCAACAGTTATGTGACCCGGAGTCTATAGGGTTCCAAAAGGAACAAAGTGAAATATTATCTGAAAGCTCTAAATCTGAATGAGTTTTCTTTTTTGTCACGAGGTGATGGGGAAAAAATCAGTTCCAGATGTCCAATTCCGTATTCTTTCAACTAAGTCAAAAAATATCATCTGCTATGGTGAGAGACGATGAGAGAGAGAATGGGATAGTGGGGGGCACAGGTGCCCAAACGGCGTTTTTCTTACAAAATAATGACCAATTTAAAAAACAGGATGTAATTGACAAACTACAGATCAATTAATTGTCTGAGTGATGAGACACGGCAAAAGTCGTAAATGAGAACATCATTGCAGGGGGCTTTACTTTGAGGGTTAATTAAGGTAGGGCGAATTTTTTGCAATTTGCCTGCGGCTGTAAGCGTGTGGGGTTATTTCCCTTTTCCAAGTTTGCATGCATAATTATCAGTGCGCAAATAAATTCTGTAGTTTTGGAAATTTTTGTTTGTATTGCTGCATGCTGCTTCATCGATTGAGGCTCTTTGCTTCATGTTTCTGAATGTACTTTTGGGAGTAAATTTTTCCTTATCAATCTTTGATATTCTGAATAAGTAGAAGGGCTTAGTGAAATAAGATGTTACGTAACAAAAATAAAATTCTGAGACAATTTAAATGAAAGCTTTTAGTTGCAATTTTTATTTTATTTTTGTTCTTGTACCTTGTATTTAGTAAGTTAACGAGTAGTATTAAGCTCCCTCAGAAAAACTTAGCAACATTTAATTTTCTAATATAAAAATTATTAATAATATTTAAGTTATTTTTATTAAAATATTAACTTTTAATAAATAATATATAAAATTTTAAAGATTAATTAAAATATTTGTATTTTACCTTTACCATATGACAAATTGTCTCATAACACCCTCATCGAAAAAATAAACTGAATTTTGAGAAAATGTAACATAACAGGTTCTTGCTCGAACCTCTTTAATTAATGTCATTTATTATTTTTTTTTTTTTTTTTTTTTTTTTTTTTTTTTTTTTTTAAAAAACTAATTGGTAAAGACAGAAATTTATTTTTGAAATTGTCAAATTTAACCTTAAAAAAAAATGCTTGGAATTTAAATTTCTATAGTAGTTGTCATTGCGAAAAGAGATGTTAATGATGAATATTTACACAGCATATCGAGTTAAATTATCATAGAATCTTTCATTGGGAAGTAGAATTTCAATTCATCAACACTAGCAATTCAAACACCAATTCAGCTCATGTCCCGATCTGGTGAAATACAAATAATTTTTCAAACGATTTTGAGTGTGGGAGGGACCTATTTCTTCAGTTTTAATATCTTGTGCAGATTAAAACAAATTCACTGCACCCGACCTGGTTTATCGACTATCTTTGATGGGATGAAATTACTCAATGTATGAACGCATATTTTGCTTGCAAGTTTTAGTGGATTTTAAAATAATCCGTATTCGGGCTATTTGGTGATACTATAGAATATTCGGTCAAACTGGAGATATTGTAACAATATTTTCAACAGGCTTATTTTGCTTTCTGTGAAATATGATAGCATTACGAGAAGTGCTGGAAATTGACAAATTTCACATCAAAACTGTAAGCTAGACATTTCATTATTCAAAATGCCAGTTAACGCTACATAAATTGAGTCCTAACCGAAATTCAGTCACTTCCAATCATTTTATATTTCCTAAAAAGCAAAATTATGACAAAAATCTTGTTAAGATAACGTTAACATTATTGTTAAAGTTATGAACAAAAATTCGGGTTCAATTTGTAGTGGGTAATTTGTATTTTTTTTTTTTACTTTACTGTATTTTAATAGAATAAGTGGATTGCGATGCTGGTTTACTGTAGAAAAGCTATTTGTCTTGACCGCACTATCTCTCCTGAAAGTTTCTTTCAAAATTTTAGGAAAATCCTGTATGTTGGCAACTTCTAAAAATGATCGCCCACTGTGGTGCATTAAAAAAATTCGTTTATAAATCAAAAGGAGCAATAAGTTTTTTTGCCGAGGTGTCAATTGAATAGAATTTTTTTTCTTTCTGACTTACTATTTCTTTCTGACAAATAACATTATATAACGGTAAAATTCTCCTTCTACGTCCTTAAAAATTTCTTTTCAATTTTGGAATATTTATTTAAAAATATAAGGAGCTGTTATAAATTTATTTTAATTTAGAGAAGGAATAATGGAATTTAACGTTTCATTAATTAAAAATTTTTAAGACCATCCTCTTCTTAAAAAATAACTCAAAGCTTTTTTTTTTTATTTTTGTGTGTAAAGTTTACTTGTAAAATAACTCATTGTTGTACTCATTCCTCGAAACACAAGTATTTATGTTAAATATGGTGTACAATTTACTTTAAAGTTTATTTTTTAATATTTTTAAATCTTAAAATACAGGAATATGCCTACCGAATTTTCAGCATCTGGTTTACAGATGTCGAATATTCGCTATTGGATCAAAATCACTAATCGATGCATCTCTATAAGCACCTTTCAAATGTGATAGAAATAATTTTGAAGAATACTTTTGTTTTCCCATGAAAAAAGGTAAAACTTAAGCTTTTTTTATTTATTTATTTTGGGCGAAAATTATTTTAGGTAAAAATGTTTTCCATGTGAGTTCTCTTTAATCAAATCTCTTTCTGCTGAATTCTGATGAAGCTAATTAAATTTAAAATCAATCCACTATATAGAAATCATTGTAGTTTTACAATTATAATGTACTATTAAAATTTAAGAATATATATTATTTTTAAAAACTTTAAAATACTTCTGATTTCTTTTTCTTTCTTTCTTTTCTTTTTTTTTTTTTTTTACACTATTTTATGTGATATGTCAACTTTTGAAAGGACTACAACTTATACAGTATCGAATTTAAAAATTGTGTTCTTATAAACATATTTTGTACATGTTAAAAATTGAGGATTTTATGCAATAAAACAGTGGAGTATCGAGTGAATTTTAAATAAAAAACTGATCGTTTTCAGTACCGGTTTCAAAGATAAAAAAAATTCTCGTAAGGAAAAAAAAAAAACTGCAAACACATAAGAAAAAGTAAAATGCGGTTTATGTAGAGATTAACCTCAACTATCCAATGCAAAAAATAAAATAGAAAATCATTTTAAAAATATGAAAATGCAAACGAAATATTGGATGTTTTCGCGTAAGTGAAGTACCCCACCCCCCCCCCCACCCCCCCCCAATATAGGCCCGTGGGGCTTTAGCGTCGAGTTCGCCCAATAATTTGCTCCCCTGATCCACCTAATTTCCCTTGTTTTATTTCACTACGTATTTATTTAAAATTTTAAATCTCGGAAACAAAATTTCATTTTCTGTTCGTTAGACAAGGCTGCAGTTCACAGCATTGTCCAACAAATAAGAGTGAAATATGCCAGCCCCGGATATCGTCGTGATAGCTCAGTAGGGAGAGCGTTGGTAGTGTCCCAATCCTGATAATTATAAAGCTCATAAATGACTGAAATGCTTTGCTTCTTGTGTTTTTAATTTGTATTGATATTTATGATATTATAGTAAATATTAACGTTATTATGCAAAAGAATTCACGAATAACATAAGCAAATAATGAAACATGCCGTGCTATTTTGCTTAAAAATTTTAGACCTATACAATATATTCCAAAGTTGGCTTCATTGATCAATGGCATTCCTAACTAATAATCTTGATAATAAGTTGTTTCTAACTCTAAGTCAAAATTTTCATTAAATTAACGAGTTTGGTCTCAATGCAGTTTTTAAAAATATTCTTGCATGCATCAGTGGCGCAGCCAGAATTCGGCTCTAGGGGGAGGAGAGGTTGAATTGTTGATAATGGTGGTCGCTAGTTACTTGAATCACCGGCTAATCGAATCAGTTTAGCTAATGACGTGATAATCATTTTTTTCTCTCGGAGCGTAGAATCGGTAGTTACGTTGACCATAATTCATTTCAGAAACATTTACGATATAAGAGTTAGACAACATAAAATGCACCAATGAAATAACAAAAAAACTGTTAGATTAATATAGTGTTTGAAGAATGAGGAGGCAAACTTAAAGAAATGGAAGGGCACAAGTACAGCAAACAATTTTTTGTACAGAAAATCAGGAATCTATTTTTAAATCAGAAATACATAGGATTTCATTCCAAGACAATCCCGAATTCTTTTTCTTAACTTTAGTAACAATAAAGCAATTTTAGCAAACTTTTCAATAGACTTACTTTGCTTTGTGTCAGATGTAAAATAACACAAGAAGGGGTAGAATTTATTATAGTCCGCGTCCAAACAATGCCACATTAAGTATTCCATATTTTAGGATGTAGTTGACATTAAACGCGGTATCGTTGACTGAATTACTGTGCACTTCCAGCATTTTATTTGACATCTAATTTCGTATACAGTATATATAAAATTTCGTTAAAATATCTTCATTATCATTAAAGTTCTCTAAAAATACTTGGGTTCAACTTGACTTCCTATATCCTATATTTTTCACTGAATAAATGGATCCCGACCTGGTTTCTTATACAAAAGTCTTTAATTGTAGTGTGCTCTACCACCTTTTACAGATTGTTCTACTCTTTTTTTTAAACACATTGTTTATGCGTTAAGTATGTGCGCGTTCTAAATATTATTTGTTTTTAACCTTTTTCATGATGTTGGAGAATATTTATCTATTAAAACACACATAAATAACGCCTGAATTCCAGTCTAAACATACACACAAATATTATACACACATACAAACTATAAATACAATAAACCCAACAAGTGTGAAAATTAGCCAGAGCCAGGAATCGAACCTGAGACCACAGCATACAAGACTAATGCTCTAACCACTGAGCTACCCCGGCCAATACCTGGGTCTCCAATTTATTAGTGAGAAATTGCAGACCCAGGTATTGGCCGAGGTAGCTCAGTGGTTAGAGCATCAGCCTTGCATGCTGTGGTCCCAGGTTCGATTCTTGGCTCTGACTAATATTTCACACTTGTTAGGTTTATTGTATTTATAGTTTGTATCTGTGTATAATATTTGTGTGTATGAATATTTATCTATATTTAGTTTTCTGTTAGAAACACCTATGCAGAATGAAAGATAGGTTGTACCTGCCATCGGTCGTGGAAAAAAAGAAAAGACATTACAATAACATTTTTGAAAAAAGAGGATACTTTTTAATTTTCTCTGCTCCCTGAAAGTACGGGCGAAAGGATCTACTTAACACATGGGCTGATAAGTTCCCGGTCTGGCACACAGATGGCGTTGCAATCGCCGAACCGATGTTTTTTTTTTAGTAAATACTAACCTTTAAAAGGTAGTAGAAAAAATGCCATGACGATTTGCCGTGTGGATAAAACGTTAGAGTGGTTTTAGTTGAACGACTTTGTTGATAAACAATAAAATGGATAACAAGAATTTCAAGAATTGTTATTTGATGGGGAAAAAATACCGTTCAAACAAAAGCTTGGCTAGATAAGCGTTATCCGGATACTGCACCAGGTAAATCAACCATTATTGACTGGTTTGCTGAATTTAAACGTGGCCGTACGGACACCAGTGATGCACCAAGCAAAAGAGGTGGTTACTCCGGAAAACATAAAAAAAAGTCCACAAAATCGTTTTGGGGAACCGTAAAGTGAAGTTGCAGGAGATAGATCAGACTCTGAAGATATCCAAGGAACATGTAAGTTTTATTTTGAATGAACATTTGTCTATGAAAAAGCTGTTGTCAAAGTGGCTGCCGCGCGTGTTGACTTTTGACCAAAAACAACAACGAGTTCTGAGCACTGTTTGGAGCTTTTTCGTTATAAAATTATGTTATTTGTTATAAAATTATTATTAATCATTTATTAAATTATTATTATTAAATTATTATTATTAAATTATTTTAAAAATTATTATTAAATTATTATTATAAAATTATTATTTTTAAATTATTATTATTATTATTATTAAATTATTATTATTTATTATTAAAGTTATGTTATTTATTAAAGTTAAAAAGTTATAAAGTCATAAAGTTATAAAGCTTTGTTAAAAAGTTGTGTTTTCTTTATTAGACTGGAACTTATCAGCCCATGTGTTATATACACTTTTATTTAAATGAAATACGTTATAGCTAAAACTCTAAAAGATAGTCCAGTTTTTACTTCTTATCTAATTTAAACACGACAGTAATTTTGTTCACATGAAAAACAATATGTCATAATTTTGATGATATAGAGGCAGCATTATTTAAGATGAAATAAGTGTAGATCAATGTATAACTAATTTATTACTTATTAATTTCAGTTAATGCATAATTAGCATAAATTTGTGTGTAATTATAGTAAATTTTATAAATTCTATGAAAATGCTCATAGTCATAGGCATGTATCTGTAAGTCAAAGTCAATTAAATTGCAATCAGTACTTCTTTTCTCCGGGGAACGCGCGTGGCAATGCCTCCCCGAGAGCAAAACCGCCTGAAGAACATTTCGAACTACCTTACTAGCTAATGAACTACACTCTTTAAATATATAGTCCCCCCCCCCCGCCCCCAGGAACAAATTGTTCGAATGAAACACTACAATAATCTGTTCAATCAAAAACACATTTTGCATTTATATCTTTATAGCACATTTTCTTAATTCTTACTTTGTCAAAGATTTTTACCTTGCATACTCACATACCTTGGTCTTAGAAATAACTGAGAGCAGAAACACAAAACAAGATGCACATGCAGTGGTCTGTTTGGGCTCGGTCCTGGCCCGAAACCGGACCAACCCACGGGCCAGTTTCCGGCGTATTTTCATTCATGGCAATCGGACTGGGCCTGGCTTCGTTTTTTCCAGGCCGGGCTGAAACTGGAATTCACTCTTCCTAAAGGTCTAGACGAGTTGAAATTTTCGGGTCCTGTTTCTGTCAAGCCCATATGAAAATAACTGGCCCTGCCTACCTTGACCTGACCCATGCAAAAATCAGTAAAATTTCGATCGGCCCAACAATTTAGCAAAAAATGCATAGATTTTTAAATCGTCATTGTTCTAGAATTAAATTTTTCAATTTATTCTTTTTAAAGAATAGTTCATTTTCTAGACAATAAAATTAAAGTACAATAAAGCGTGGTGAAAAAGAACATGCCCATGACAGGATCCTGTGAATGTATTTATCCATGCAAAATAAACATAATAATACATGAGAAAAGAATGCAATATATTTACAACCGACAGTGTATGCTAAGAAGGTAACTTTCCTACAACGGATATTTCTGTTCTCCTATGCGATTCCGTCTTAGAAATTTTTATGATGCTATAAGAATTTTCAGGTTTTTAAGTCTTCAAGCCATGGAATATGAATTAAAGTTATTAATAACAACTGAGTCATTTGTTTATAAATCGAGATCCAGTAACAAAATAAATATCTCAGCACAAAGCGTTTTTTAAAAATCGGAGAATACAAACAACATGAAAAGAAAAACTAAAATATTTTTGTCAGAACTTCTCGTAGAAGACAATTTTTAACCATACCAGTGTAAAAATATGTTTTTTGTTGAAATTCAGGCGAGCTGGGAAGGGATAATTACGTTTTTGTATGAGCCGGGCCGGGTTCGGCCAATAAACTATGTGCATAGCCCAGACCGAATTCGAGTAATTTTTAGCTTTTTTTTTTTTTTTTTTTTTTTTTTTTTTCTCCTTCAAGGCCGGTCTAATATACATACATATATTTTTTACAATCTGGATCGAACTTTTAACTTTTATACCCGGCTGAGGGGCAAAAAATTTTCTACAAGTCGGGTCGCGCTCGAACCTAGAAATTTCTCCGGTGCAGACCTTCACAGAAAGTCTGAAACTGAGAAAGACCTATAAACATATATTTTATGTTTTTTTTTTTCTGGAAGTTGATGTCTATTATCCTTTTGAACATGGAGCAAAGACAGAAATTCAATTTAAAAACTATCCACTGTATAATACTCAAAGCGTATGACGGCCGAAATGATCATTCTTTTACTCTAAGATGTCTCAAAAATGTAATTGCTACCCTTTTTCAAAACAAATGACAGTTTTCACTTAACCAGTGCATCTGAGATCTAATGTACGCTTCCACAGTTTAAATATAATATTCGCGGTTTAATTGAATCACTTTGTTGAATATAATTTGATTCAACAAAGCTGAGAATTTCAAATAAACTAATAAAACTTAATATTAACTTTTGTTTCGATTCATAAAAGCGTCTAATTTGCTTGTGATTCATATAAGTGGCAATTATAATATTTTTTTTAGCTATGGGAGGGGTTTTACCCCTCACCCCCCTGGGCTGTGCCACTGGACGCATACACACATACAAAGGACTTATGAAGTTGGGGGGCCTGTGCCCACCCCACAAAATAGCTCTAGTTACGCCTATGAAGTTAGATATTGGACTTTGTAGACTTTCTTATGCATTTTTTTTTGTATATTTCTGAACCTATTATGCAAAGCTCATAAGAATTGAGTTTTCAGAGTGAAGTTGTATGTTTCATTGTAAAGTTTTCTTTACTTAAGTAGATTGTTATACTGTATTACCTTATATATTTGTTGTTAATGTTGAAAAGTGTTTTTATATGAAAAACTTTAATTGTTGTATATTGTGTTTATACATCTATCAAAGGTGGTAGATTTAAATACTTGGTATGTGGAGCGAGAATAGTTTTTTTGTTTCCAATTTGAATACAATTTTAATTGTAGTATAAGTGACAAGTGAGGGGGGGGGGGCAATGTTAGCATATATAAAGCTTTCCTTGAGCACTTATACAAGATTCAAGTGCTTTCATTTCTTTTCCTTTAAACTCCTTTTTCAACCTTAATCTAAACAGCTGTTCCTTTTCCATTCAAACCTCAGTTGTTTATTTAGATCTGTCTTTTCACAGATTACAATTACCACTTTGTTTTGTTTTTCAAAGCTTGCTGTTTTTTTTTCCTCCAACATCATTAGCTTATCTGGATTGCATGTTTGTTATATTTAACCACAAGAGGGCTTCTATGAATGAATGACACACCCTCCTTGGGTACTACAACTTTGATTCAGCTGTTAGTTTTGACTAGGGTATAAAGGTTGAAACAGCACATTATCATTATCTGTTTTTTTTTCTTTTAATGAGTTCTAGAAACCATTTTTGCCTGGTGAGCATAATGGAGTTTCATTCAATTGGACTTTGCTTTATTTGACCAGATGTTTATTTTATTCCAACCACATGCCAGCTGTAGTTATTCATTTTCTTTTCCTTTGGTTGAAAGTATAAGATGTTTTACAGATAGTGAAAGATGTTTATGCTACATATTTTTATTTAAAGTTATGAAGTGTATTACAAGTTTACACAAACATCATATCCTGAATTAGATGTTAATGGATGTTATGAAAAATGATAATGAATATTTTGCCATGTTGTCATTGTCAGCCATTTAAACATTTCCTTATATGTAAGTTTATTTTTCACACTTTAAGTTTATTTATATTCTGTTTGAGTTTTTTTTTTAAATGTTTTTTTGTTAATAAATGTTTAGTTTATTTCAAACTTAATTTGTTTTATCATTGTTTATTTTACACTCTACCACACTCTGCCATTTATTTTTCAGCTTCCAATACTCTGTTTTAATTTAATTAAATTTTAGAAGCCGGCATTCTTGGTGTATGCACTGGCTGTCCCGATATACCGGGCTATTATTGTCTTTACAAGTAAAATACAAACAGAGATACAGAATTTCAAAAAATTCATCAAGATACTGAAAATGAAAATTTTTTTTCCTTCGTCAAATTTAATTTTTAGAACAACATAGAGACTTAAATATGGACAGAAAAAAGTAAGGATTGAATTTTTGGACAAGTAATTTCTTAAAGTATGTGCTTTTATAAAATTCAGTTTAAAAAAAAATATATCCTTAATTAATAAAAAACTGTTAACTCTAAAATTAACAAAATTCCCCAAAACAGAGATAAAAATGCCAAACAACTGCGTACATCATTAGACAATTCAAGTTAACTCTCTGACCACTCAAAAAAAAAAAAAAAAAAAAAAAAATTTAAACATCTAAGTGTTTTGCCCGTATTTTTCTGTTTCCCAAACACAACTTAAATCAGCTGTAGACAAAAATATTTTTAATAGAATTGTATTTTAAGATATATGTATGATAAAGAGATATGAAGTGTATTTTAGAAACAAACCGTGAAAGAAAATTTCAATTAATATTAGTTTTATGAGCGTTTATTGGAAATGTAAGAAAGCCCTCAGATGCTCAGAGGGTTAAATCCTTTTGACCAATATGTAATTGACCAATATCTCCTCTATCATTATTTTCAAATCGTCATGTATTTGAAATATGTAGTAAATTTATCATTTGCATTTTCACCCTTTGACTGCAGAATTTTAAAAAAAAAATTTGCTTCAAAAATTTTGTATTATATATTTTTTTCTACAAATGTCTTGCCCGTGGAAATTGTATGATAATATATTTTCTACAAATGTCTTGCCCGTGGAAATTGTATGATAATATATTTTCTACAAATGTCTTGCCCGTGGAAATCGTATGATAAGTGGTCAGAAAGTTAATGAAATGGATAAACAGTGAAATGTGACTAAGTTATTTAAAACAGATCAAATAAAAAGGTTTATTTTTCAATTCCATTTAAGTTTATTGTAAGTGCATAGTTTTTTATATAGGATACTAATATGTAAATTATTAACAATAATTAAATTAATGACAATTATAATTAAATATTATAATTAAAGACAGTCACTTAACATATCACTTGCTTGAACAGATGAAAAAACATGGGTTTTCATTTATTTTACGTTTCTTGTAATGTAATGAAATTTTGCAGTCGTTACTATAAAATACTGAAAGATAATTAAAAAATAAATCTATTAGAAATTACATAAGATGATTACTCAGGCGCAGATCCACGGGCCCCCCCCCCACCCACCCACCCACCCCCCCAAAAAAATTGTTTTTATTCACCTGTTTTTATAATATATCATTGTTATAATGAAAAACAGTTACATTTTTTTTTTCATGGAACTTTTGCGAAATGTTTAAGAATAGGTAACATGAAAGTGTCAAAATATATAATTTTTTCCCATTGTCATCATAGTGTGGTATTTTCAGAGCCTAACAGATTGCTGAAAGATCCACAGGCGCGGATCCATGGGGGCGATCGCCCCCCCCCCCCCCCCCCCTCCAAAATGGATTTTACTCACCTGTTTTTTATGATATATCATGGTTAAAATGGAAAACAAATACAATTTTTTTCTTTTTTTCATGAAAGTCGTTAGCGAAATGTTTAAGAAAAGGTAACATGAAAGATTCAAAATATGTCATTCTTTTTTCTACTTGCCAATATCATAGTGCGGTATTTTCAGAACCTAATAGATTTCTAAAAGATTCATCAATCAACAATAACCCTCCTAAACAAATGCCTCCGCCCCAATGAATCAAACCCTTTTTCCTTCCTTAGAAAAATCATCTCCGGGATCATACAGGGGAGTGCAAAATGGGTTACACACAAGAAGCCAGTTTAGTTAAAAGAATTTTTGTATTGACATTTTCTTTTCTTAATACTATATGTGCTTAATCTTACCCTTGCCCTCTTCCAGCTAAGCTTTTGTTTGGGACAGGTTTTCTTTCTAAGATAAATTCCAAATACTGTAAAACCCGTGAAAACGTAACCAGTCTATAATAGAATTCTGCCTTAAACAGAAACTAGCTGTCCCCCGCCCAGTGTGTCCCGGCCCCTTGTGTTGTGATGAGGAAAAACAATGAAAAGAAACCCAAAATTATTATCTAACACATTAGCATGATGTTGTTTCAAGGCTTACGAAGATACTTCATATTTTAAATATTTTGGTACTGAAGCCAGTACAAATGAAAATCTTTTGGTACTTACCGGTACTAATGACGTAAAAACGATTGGTGTAAGTGAAATTTCCAGGTCTAGGGGTGAAGGGACCAGTGAAATGATCCTTCCACCTAGAGCTACTATATATATAAGCTGACTCGTCAGGCATTTCTATTCCCGCTGGACTGGTTCACGTAATGTGTTTCAACGGCGTTGAATTAGTTTGTCTATTTTTTAACTTTAAAGGTTTAATTAAGGGTAGTTTTTCTGCTATTAATTGTACGAATCATTCAAGAAAGGATCCCTGCATGCTTCAATTTCCTCGTAAATATGAAAAATTGCCAAATTTAAATATTAATTGTAGATTTTTTTCTTCCCGAAATTTTTGGTTTGCCAGCTTGGCGGTAACGGCGATTTCAAGGACGTAGCACATCTAGTTCATTTTTGGGAAAATTATGTTTATTTCCGACTATTTTTTTTCCAACTGCACAAAATTAATCTGAAATTTTATGGAAAACTTAAAAATATTAATATATAATTAAAATTTATGAGAATTTTCGAAAGAACTATAATATAATATTTTAAAGGAAATTTATTTTAAAAAGTACAGATTTTTTTCTTTTTTTTTACATATTCATTTTCACCAAAAGAATGGGTTCTATTTTGAATTTTGAAAAAAAAATCCCTAAATTTGCTTAAAGATAATTTTATTATTAATATTTCATCAAAATACAGTAATATTTAAAAATATAAATAAATATTTTAAACAATTTTCATAATTAAATATTATTAAGAAATGGAGTATATTTTTATTGTAACTTTAAGATATAAATTTGTTTAAGATAATGAAGGATATCTGGATACTACATTTTCCTCTTGGAGAGAACAGTTCTCATATTATTAAAGTAATAAAAACTTGCTACACATGAAAACTTTTTAAAAAATACTTTTAAATAGAAGTTTTTAAATATTTTATCACAAAGTAAAAGATGAAATTATATTTTTAGTATTATTTTTCTTCAATTACACTTTTACATTAGAAATCAATTATAATATTTTTTCATTACACTGTTAAGTGAAGAACAATAAAAAAATAAAAAAATTAATTTAAAAACAAGCGGGAAAAATTCTACCTTACGACAGAATATAGATTGGCCACCCACGGCTTTTATGGTTGAGATTTTTTCAGCCAAGTCTAACTCGTCAAAAAAGGTGTTTGTTAGCATAAGCCAACTTCTCCACTTTAGAATTTAGTTAGCTCTCTAAGATTTTTTGTGAGACTGGCGGAACATATTAGGCACGAACACACCAAGTTTTAAAAAGATTCGGTGACTAGAAGTATTTTTAGTAAATATAATAGTAAAAAGATGTGGCTCCAATGGGCTGAGACGTGGCGAGGTAGTTGTTGTTTACAAATGTGCTGGCTTAATGACACCCTTTAAACTGTTTTTAATGGTTCAAGGCATTTTAGCACTTAATAGATAACATAAAAAAGGTAATGAAAAGTTCTATGATAGCAGCTTTTATGATGGATACAGCTAAGAGAAGTTGTTTAACAAATGATGAGTTAGCATTAATTGACGGGATCTTGGAAAGTGGTGGGGGGAAGGGAGGGGGAGCTATACAAAACACAAGTGCTCTACGAGACCCGATTTAAAATGAATCCTCACTTCCAATTGAGAGATGGGACTTTAAAAAATCCCCCTTTTTCGCCCCTCTGACGCCCCCCCCCCCCCAAGAGAGATACGTAAAAACCGAGGGCGCCAAAAGAAGCGGGGGAAGGGGAAATACCTTTAGGCGGTTTACAGCTAATGTTGGTGAAATTTTGGAGCTGTCCGGCTCATAGGAACAGAGAAAAATGGGAAAAACTAAAATAAATATGAGAAATTGAAAAAAATAAATAAGAAAAGTGCTCCTGACAGGAGACGGGAGAGAAGGAGGGGGAGAGTAGAACCAGACAAAAGTGCTTGATGAGATCAAACTTTTGATATGGTACATGACGGGGTTTGAACACCTTGAATGTCTCCCCCGTGGGGGGGTAACTCCGGTCCTATGGGAGATACGGCCTCGGGACCCTCTTAGAAATGTCGGCCTTGACGATTTTAACTTCGTTGGATCCTTTAGAAGAGGCCTACGTCCTCTGTGGGGCTTAAATGGGCTGGGAAAGATGGGAAAAACTAAAATTTAAAAAGAGTTGAAACAGAGAACTATGTTTCTTAAGGGAGGGGGAGTGAGAGGCGGAAAGTAGAACCAGACCATAGTGCTTGACGAGATCTATGATCTATCTATTGATATGTTACATGAAGGGGTTTACATTTGGGGGGGGAGCACCAAAAAGGTCTTACTGAACCTTTCCCATGATTATGCCAAGGTTGCAGTTATGATTTCGCCAAGATCATCGCAAAGCTTATATAGGCATCCTGTATATGCATATATATATTCCAAACACTCCTATACGTGCCATATACGTCATTATACACATATTATTTATATTTTATATGTCGTATATACATCGTATACACATGTCATATATATACATCATATATGCATCATATATGGCTATAACTTGACCACATACGTACAGAAATGTTATATATATATATATATCATATATTATTATAATGTCATACATGCTTTATAATTTGGCGATAAATCTTGGCCACTTGGCAGTTCATCCTTGGAAGCCGCTATAACACGAAAGTACCAAATTTACAATATATTAATGAAAACAGCAACAAAAATATTTCATGCTTGGTGGCTGCTATAACACGAAAGTACCAAATTTCTTTTTTCTTTTTCATATCTGATAATTTGCATCTATCCTTTTTTGTAATTTTAACATTTTTGTAACGATTTTATGCATGTCTATTGCCTATTCAAAGAAAAATTCTTCTAAAGTTACAGAATTTCGTTAAAAACGGTTAAAATAGTAAAATGCGAACATCGTTTGGTCCATTCTTGACCGAAAGCAACAGCCGTTATCATTATCATTTTACGCGTGAAGGTTTCGTTATGGTACTTCATTGTGAAGTTTGGTAATTTTTGAAATTCATTATTTGAAAAACGGCATAATCATTCGATTTGAAATTTATATCAAGAAAAAAAACAATTTTTTTCCTTTCTAACGCAGTTTGTCTAACAATTTTGTGACAAATACTTTTTGAGCTATTAATTTTTTCAGTTACTTCAAATGTTTCATTTTCCGAGATTAACCTGTGGCAACGATGGATTGCTGTGACTTTTCATAAACATGAAAAATGGTAGAGATTGAAAGAATAAGCCTCCCTGTGGTTGGCTAAAAAAATCATTCAAATATTTTTTGGGCAAAAGTATACTTGAAGAATAAATTTTAATTGCTACACTAACGTAAGAAATTGCTGCTGATATTCTGAAAAAAAAAATAATAATAATAATTTTTCTATGGACAAATAAAATAAAACTTTTAGAAATATGTAAGAATTAATTAGATAAATTATGCAAAAAAAAGGAGGGGGGGGGGGAGTTAAATGTAAAATTTACATTCCGAATTGCAAAACTTACGATGTCCAAATTGCAAAACTTGTATCCCATGTTTCAGAGATTTTTCTCCGGAAGGGGGGGGGGGGGGCTGAAGTTTCGAAAGGGGGAGGTGCACTTCTACACTTCAATTAAACATAAAATCCGTATATATATACATATATTTATTTCTTGATGATTTCATTAATAATTAGTTAAAGCAATTAATTTTTTATAGATATTTTATTTATTTTGATAATTCTAAAATATCAATTTATTTGAAAATGAGTTCTTTAGCCCCGCCACCCTTTAATTCGTTTTTGAATTGCTATGCTACTGATTTCTTTCAACAAAGAATTTATGAACATAAAAATACTAAAAGTAAATAGATTTATTACTAATGTTAAAATTTGAAATTGAACAATAAAATACTAGCATGAGGGCTTGAAATTCAATTTTTCAAAGGAGGGGAGTCTCCCTCCCAACATTTTTAAATGGGGGGGAGTTATAATGATTGGGAGGAAGAAAAAAAATATTTAAACCCCACTATTATTTTACGTGCTACTTAAAGAATTACATCACTGCAGACATGACAAAATACCATTGAAAAAATTAAGTCAACTCAGAATGATTATGTATAATGTTTATTTTTATTATAAACAAGGGAAGGAAGTTAAATTTTATATATGCAGTGTATTTTTCAAGTTCCACCAAATGTTAGGGACCCTTAACAATTAGGTTGTTAAATGAATTTCTGAATTTACATTTTATTTGATTTAGGGGTGCTGAAGCCTCTTTCACAAGGTACACGTTTACTCCTTCACAAGGATTAAAAAGGTTTACTCCTTTACCTCAAGGAGTAAAAGTAATAAGATCTTTGCAGCTCTTCTAATCTCATTTTTGTTTAGTGCTGACTGTAGGCCAATTTAACAGGATGCAGCGACCGATGGCTCTTACTGCACTTTTTGGTTCTTTTCCCTCTTTTCAGTCGCAGGAAAAAAAAAAAATCTTTAAATACGTCTATTTGTCATTGGAAAAATTTGTGAATTTAGTCAATTGGTTGAGGGAATAAAATAATGAAATTAGTCTTACACACATGAGCAGAAATAGATAAGGACTTCTAACGAAATAGTGTTAATATCGATTTGCGACTACATGGCAGCCAGTGTACTACAACTGTGATAAGGTAATGCCACCTACAAACAACAACACGTATAAATACCATTGAATAAATCTATTATACCTACCAGACGAATCCACTGCAAGAGGGAACGTGACTACCTTTGTAGGTTTTCACACCCCTCGCGTTGTGTCCTTGCAAGAGCCGTCGTGGTAGCTCGACATATGACCAAGGGACCGTCTTCCCCTATGGGGTTTCGCGAATGAAGTCGTCGGGGGTTCCTCGGCGGTTCATAAAGGTTCCGTCCCTACGGAAGTTTCCTCCGAGATGTGGGGTTACTGTCGTGGCGACCTATGTCATTGACCTTGGTAAATTGGCTTGGGGTCTGCAGTGGGGAGCGGCCCCAGGCCGATCGCAGCACCGAGGCGAGACAAAGCCTCTGGTGCGATATAAGTCGTTTAGAGACTTGGGAGCAATGGTCAGAATGCGAGCCGGCGACTCCCGTGGGTGCCTGGCGGCGCGAGTTCATTTTATACCTACCAGACGATGGCTGTCAAGCAGACGATTTGAAGAGGTAGATGAACTAATACAATTGTTCTACACAGACATTGTATTTGAAATATTTTTCGATAAATGATTTTCGTCTTGGAAAGGCTATTTTATTAGAAGTCCTTATCTATGTCTATGTTCATATAGAAAAAAAAATTGCAAAAATCATCAATCAGTTGCGGAAAAAAAAAACTTGAAAATTTTCAGTGAGGTGCGAGAGAAAAAAAATAGTGAATAACATCAATCTGTCACCAGAAGAAACTGAATAATTTGCCAATCGGTTATCGAAAAATTCGCAAAGTTCGTCAGTTGGTCAAGGAAAAAAGCATGAAGTTCATTGATTGTTCACCAGAAAATATTGCGAAATTCATCAATCAGTCAGAGGAAAATATTGTGAAATTTATCAGTCGTCGCAGAGAAGAAAATCTAAATTTGTCAGTCGGATACAGGAAAATAAAATCAAACTTTATCAATCTGTCGAAAGGATAAAAAGGAGAAATTACGCGAATTTTGCTGATCGATCGCGGAAAAAACGCAATGTTCGCTGATTAATCACGAAAAAAAATAAAAGTTTGTCGATCGATCACAGAAAAAACACTGAGTTCGTCGATCAATCGCGGTGAAAACACAAAGTTCGTTGATCGATTGCGGAAAAAATGCAAAATTCGTCGATCAATCACGGAAAAAACGCACAGTTCATCAAGCAATTGCGGAAAAATGCAAAGTTTGTCGATGTGTCGCCAAAAAAATGAAAAGTTCTTCGATAAGTCGCTTAAAAAATTCAAAGTTCGTCGATCTAGCGCAGAAAAAATGAAAAGTTCTTCGATTAGTCGCTTAAAAACGAAAAGATCGTCGATCTGTTGCTTAAAAATTGCAAAGTCCGTCGATCAGTCACGGAAAAAACAAAGTTCGTCGATCGGTTGCAGGAAAAAAAATCAAAATTTATTGTTCGGTTGCAGGTAAATTAAATAATTTCTCCGGAAAATGGTGAATTTTTTTGGGACCCTCCTGCCCATGATCTTTTTTTGGGCGGGATTTCAAAATTTTTGGCGCGAATCCCGCCCTGAAATTTAAGCCCTGAGCATGTTGCGATGAAAACCAATGATAAAAAGTACGTATTTTATTCGAAACTTTCATTCAATATCGTACTTTTTAATAAATTGAGCAAAGCAACGAAGACTGCGATAAATGCACCAAATAGGTCCTATCGGGTAAATCTGGCGTCAAAGTTTTCCCACTTGGGAATATTAATGGCAGACGACGAGCCAGCTCATATATACAGCAGCCTTACCTCCACCTAATAAATTGAATAACTTAGTACTGGAGCCAGTACAAACAAAATCTCTCAGTACTTACCAATACTAACATGGTACACACGACTGGCAAATTTTCATCAAAATCGGAAACACTTCATTTTTTTTACTATGGGAAATCCCTGTTTCATTGGCCACTCCATCTTGAATTTAGAATAACCCAGTACCCAAGCCGGTACAAACAAAAATATCTGAATACTAACATAGTACAAACAATTGGTGTATGCGAAATTTCCAGGTCCAGGAGTGGAGGTAAATACTAACGTAGTACAAACAATTGTTGTATGCGAAATTTCCAAGTCCGGGAGTGGAGGTGCTAGTGAAATGTACCTTACTTAGAAGCGGGAACAACACACTACTTAGCTGTTGTGATTTTTTATTCTGCTCTAAAAGGAGAGCTTTATGAAATTGTGAAACATTGTCACACTCACCATCTAGCTGCAAAGTTGATCTCTCTAACTGTGTGTTTATCTTTACATTGGTTATTACATATCACAGAAAAACCTGTGAAAACTGAATTGTTGGGGACTGACAAAATCCTGTATTTTAGCAGAGATAATTGTATGGTATTCTAGCGTTTCTCCCAGAATAAAAAAGGGCAGGGTGCTCCTTCAAAAAAGGGCACTTCAGCTGAACAAATTAGGCACTTTTATGAAAAGGTCTTTTTAGTGCTTTTCGTAAGTAATAGCTTAATTATTTTATAAAGTTTTCTTTCTATTTTAATATTCATATATAAACATATTTTTCTATTGAAAAGTATTTGTAAATTTTATTATGTGGGCTTTTTAAAATCTGGCAACAGTAGGTAAAATAGGGGGTAGGTGTGATCGAAGATCGCTCAAAGGGTTTCGTTTAATATTCCTTTCAAAACACTTTATCCTTTAATAAATCCAAATAAATTTTCATTTAACAACAAAAAAGTCATGTTTTTTATAAAGTAAAAAATTATCGGTCTATTTTTTTCGAATATCTAAACCAGCCCACTATTATATTCTGTCATAATATCTGTCATGCGGACTAAATGCGATATTTAAAAAAAATAATTTCAAAATTAAACATGTTGTACACCATCAAAATGTTAAAATATGTGAATATTTCCATAATCGGATTTTTATCATGATTCAATATGTTTCTCAAACTCATATTTACTATTCTCCATTACTCGTATTGATAAGTGCTTTGTATTATTCTCAAACATTTGAAAAATCCATTAAACTCCCAATATGACATCAGATTTTCTTTTTAATTCTCTAATGACGTGATATTAATCTGATTTGTGTACATACACATACTCATACTCCTTGTATTATTCAGAAATCTTTAAAAATTTCGTTTTATTACCACTATGACGTCAATCATTTTTATTTCATATTAATATTTTTTTCAATTGGTGAAACTTTTTATTTCATTTTCATTTTTCACGTGGAAATCGTCGGATAGAAAATTAATTAATGTAGAAAGAATTTTATCGTGGACTTTTAATTTTTGGCATCTGCTATAACGAAAAATGTTTAAATTTAATAGGAAAAGGCTGTTAGAATTTTGGTTTTCTATCTCTATTTATTAAAATAGGAATTTTTCAAAATTTAATATTTTGAGCTCTTCATAGCTGGTATTCAGCTATATACACAAAGTTTCAACTCTGTTATATAGTTTCTGAGAATAGCTCTGTGACAGACAGACAACGGAGCGGGAGTAATAGGGTTTCGTCAGATGAACGAAACCCTAAAAATCAGCTATTTCAAACTATGAATTAAATCTTTATTCAGCTAATGAAATTTTGAATAAATATCCTACAAACTCTACAAAATTAATCTAATAAAAAAAATTATAGGACTTTGCACACTACAATCTAGTAAAGTATGTGCCTGCAAAAAAAGGTTAAATTGCTATGTATAGTTAGTTGATCCTATAAAGCTTACATAACTGAAATAAATCAACCAATTTCAATATTAAATAGTGCTTAAAATAATTCTTAGATTTAAAAACTGTGTTTCAGTGTGTCATACATATCTCTATAAAGCTACCAACTTTATGTTTTTATATGCAATACTTTATTTAATATAAGTCGAGCACCAATTACTTTTTTAGAATAGAGAGAAATGTCGTTATAATATTTTTTAATATCAGAAGTGCATCATCAATTAAGTGTGCCTATCAAACAAAAGAAATATTTTATTTCAAATGAAATGCAAAACAACATTACAAATATGGCTTAATAGTCTTTATTTTAGTAATGTACAGATTTCTTTTTTTTTTTTTTACTCAAAAAATGCGTTTTAAAAAATGTTTATTATTCCAAGAAAACACATTTCCTTGAGATCAATTTGCATGTTGAAGTTTTTTCATGCATTTCTATGCTGCCTAGCCTCAAAAGATAGCCATTTATTTCAGGAACATTTTTCTTTAAAACAATATAATTTATTAAAAAATATCTTACTATTTACTATCTCAAAAAAAAAAAAATCTGGAAAACGAATTAGTCATTTTTCCTCTCTTTATACTACTTTACAAAATTCAATACAGCGTTCTAAGAAAAATAAATGTTCTTTTGTGACAGATATACAAATTTCTCTATTTTTTGCCGCAATCCATTGAGAAATTTAGCGATTTTTCTCATGCGATCAATGGACGAATTTCGCTATTTTTTCCCCCATGACTGACTGACAAATATCAGGATATTTTCCTGGATTGCAGTTTTTTCTTGCGACCGATAAGTGAATTTCCTGATTTTTTTCTCGCATCTTAATGGCGAAACTTATGGGGTTTTTTCATGCGATCATGGATGAATTTTGTGATTTTTTTCTTGCGACTGATAGATGAATTTTGCGATATTTCCCTGCAACCTTTTGGCGAAATTTGCGACAGCAAATTTTTTTTAACCCAAAATAATCAGGGCACATTTCCAGCTACATAAAAAAATGGAAAGGGCACATTTACAACTATAAAAAAAACGGCTTAGATGCTTTACACTGACGCTAAAAAAAAAAAAAAAAAAAAATTAATCGGTTAAAAAAAAGAAAAAAGTCGCCAAGCTTTGGGGACTGTTTTTTCTTTTATGGCAACCCGGCTATTAAGCTTGTATTTAGTTACTGGTGTTGAAATTTTTTATTGTAATCTGTATTTGCGTGGATGTTAAGGGAAATGTTTGCGCATGTCTGTATTACGTCATTGATGATGAAAAATAGAGAAAACTGGATTGGTTGTAGAAGAACGTTCTATTGCACGTTATTGGTTGCTGAGTCGCGTATTATAGAACCATATATGGGAGGGGAATAAATTTGTATAGAAGAATGACGTAGGTAATGTATTTTCTATTAAATTTATGTTAGAAAAATTTATTTTTCGTTTATTTTGATATTTACTTTCTGGTTTTACTAATACGTCATTATTTATAAATGTTGTGTTCGTCATGAAATTAGAAACTAAATAATCGAATGTTTACTCTGATATAGTAGGGCACTTTAAAAGATTGAAATGACGTAATGATTTTAACTAAAAGTTTGTGTGAAATTAAAATTAGCATCAGCAAAGGATTACTGTAATATAGTAGTGCAGTTTAACAGATTGAAATGATGTAATTAACATTTTCCATTAAATTTATGTTGTAAAAAATGTATTTTTGGTTTATTTTAATTGTTGTGTAGAAATACGATTTTCTGTTACGTTTTTGAATACGTTATTTATAAATGTTCTGTTTTTATGTTTCCAAAATGGCAACGGAAAATAGTAGCTTGGCGCAGTCTTGGAAATCGCGCCAACCAAACAGTCGCCAATCTTTTGTTTACATTTTAGCGTCAGTGTAACACATCTGTTCCAAAAAAACGAGCAGGGCACTGCACCCTCTCGAAAATGCCATAGGGAAACACTAGTATTCCATTCATTGGGATCATGAAATATTTCAGTTTAAGGCAGAATTATATTACAGACAGCTTATGCTTTCATGGGCTTTACGATATTTGGATTTTGTCTCGGAAAACCTGTCCCAAACAAAAACTTGCTGGAAGAGGGCAAGGGTAAGATTAAAAGCACATACTTTTAAGAAAAGAAAATGTCAAGGCAATTTTTTTTAAACTAATGTGGCTTCCTGTGTGGAACCTATTTTGGAGATTATTTTTCCAAGGAACAGATGTGTTACACTCACGCACCAATGTTTGGCGACTTTTTGATTGTCGCAATTTCCTAACCCACGCCAAACCAATAACTTAATACAATAGCCGGGTTACCATTAAAGGGAAAAATCCCCAAATTTTGGCGACTTTTTTCCTTTTTATAACTGATAAAAAAAATTTTTTTTAAACAGTGCGTGGGTGTAACACATCATAGCCACAAAAAAAGTTTAATTCATTGCGGCGGAGCCAGTTGTTTAGAAGGATTAAGGTTAATTGATTGATCTATTAGCAATGCAATCAATTGAGCTCTGAAATTACCCTACTATGATACTGACAATTGCCAAAAAGAATGACATCTTCCATAGTATCTTTTCTTAAACATTTCGCAAAAGACTCTCATGCAAAAAAAGAAAAAAAATCTATTAGCTATTCATTATAACAATGAATGTTAATGAAAATTAACAATCACCATTACAGCATAATAATACCTATAACTTAATTATTACCAATGAAACTTTCCTTACAAATTGAATTTCATGTTTTTCTAACTTTGATATTAACATTAGTTTTAGGGGACATATCATTACAATCATTAAAGTAATAATAACTGATAATGCATTAAATAATTATTGGTATAATGCTTGACTATTACCTGAGAGAGGGAGAACATATTGCATCTGCCACTGTACTACAATGTAATATTTTTTATTACTAATTATGAATGACTATTACTAATGCTTGGACTATTACCTGAGAGAGGGAGAACATATTGCATCTGCCACGGTACTACAATGTAATATTTTTTCTTTCGCTGAAGTTGACGATTCTTTTTTCCTACAGGAAAAAAATTGGAATAATTATTCAGGATCGAGTCAATAAGAATAATATGCTATAAATTTAATCAAAATGTATACATTTTAACAGTCCAATGGTATTTATAAAAAATGCATTTTGAATCGCACAATGTATGGTAAACAAAGCCGTCTGGTTTTGTCACCGACATGGATTAAAATAAATAAATAGACTACAAAACACCCTGCACCGCAAGAAAGCAACAGCCTTCAGTGTAAAAGTGTAAATAATTAAAACGCCAAAAATAAAAATTCGAGACAGTTAAGTGCGTAAGTAATTTGTTTTTGTGTATCAGGTGTTTGGAATTCAACATACTTCGGAAGTATAGCATCTTCTGAAGAACTAGGTGGTTGTGTAACTTTCAAAGCTTCTAAAGCCTTCATGAGTTTATCCATTGTAGCCATTGTAGTAGCTATCATTTGAAAATAGTTTTAAATGAGTCGATAAAATAAAATTTTGTGCTTAGAATCATTAGCTCCCCCCATAACCTCATGCATTTGTCAACACCGACTACAGATTACAGAACAGATTCATGAACAGGAACGGAACTGTGAAATGCTTCCGACAACAAATATCCATGGAGCTAGAAAGGAGAGTAAGATATTTCTGCGAATATTGTAATTGTAAGTGAGGATAGACTAGAAAAATAAATGGCAACGAGTTACATGATTTTATGTTTTTTTATGTCATATCCGCTAAATGGAGCTGGCAGTTTGGTGTTTTTCTGATAACCTTGGTAGTTCGCAATGTTTATTTTTGTTGAGATTGACATACTAGCACAGGAAACATAAAATAATAACATCAGTTTTACAACTACAATATAAAAGATAATTACAAGTTATCCCAGAAATATTTATTAAATATAAGGTAATTGAATAAAAAGGTTTCTTGTGCAGCTATAATCGTATATTAAAAAAAAGAAAATGAAAACTTGTAGTTACAAAAAATATCAGAGTTGATTTCCATGTTGCGAACGCGGAAACTTGCATATTTATTAAATGTTTCTAATTTATTTATTAACAAAATCGTATTTAATATAAATGCAATTTAAGATTCAAACACATTTGAGTGGTTAATACAAGCGTGAAGGGATCTTTTCAGAGATTATTATTTATTTGTAAATTTTGCTTTATTTGCGTCTTAGAAATAATATTTTAGATGAACAAATAACTTCATTAACTGAGCTATTAAATAATGGAAGTACCCATTCAACATAATTACACGAACATCTACTTTTCATTCCACCCATGCAACAAACTGACTGCCGGATTAGCTGAAATAACTGGACTCCCCACGCAATAGCTGGACTTTCTAGGGTTTTAACCTTAATTAACTCTTTGTTTGTGATTCCCACGTGAAACACTGGAGAGGGTTATTCCAAACCTCTCAGATCAGACTCCAAATCGCAATTGGATAGTTCAAAAGTCCACCCAACGATGTTCGCGAGAAACTGTTAAGTGATCCAGAACTTAACTTAGATAAAGCAGTACAAATTTGTCTCGCTGCTGAAAGTGCTTCCCTGCAACTAAAAAATATTGTTAGTGATAGCAAACCCGATTCATTAATTTCAAGTATTTCCAGTAAATTCGCGAAAGGGCAGAAAAACAATCATTCGAAAAATAAGTTCAACCCGAAAATCGCCAAATATATTAATGATTGTAGAAATTGTGGCTCTTCCCATAAATTGAATGAGTGCCCAGCTTTTGGCAAAAAATGCAATCTCTGTCGAAAAATGAACCATTTTGCTAAAAAATGCAGATCAAAGCAAAAATATAAGGTCCAGGAAATAGAAAAAATTGAAACAATGGCTGAGAGAGATGAAGACAACTATGTCATTGGAGCAGTAGATGCAAATAATAATGACGATTGGTTTGAAACAGTTGTTATTAAAAATAAATCCATTCCCATGAAATTAGATACAGGTGCGCAGTGTAACGGTATGCCGTATAAAATAGCTAAAGAACTGGGGTTGCAAATAAATCCCTCAACCGTCCACAAACTTCTTACTTATTCTGGCCATGCCATAAATGTTGCGGGAGAATCGATAGTTCCCTGCAAAATTAAAAATAAAGAAATGCAGTTACGGATAATTATCGCACATGGCGGTATAAGCCCAGTGTTAAGTCGCAAAACATGCACAGAAGCAGGCCTGATTCAAAGAATAGATTTAGTAAAAACACCAGAAGAAGAATTTTAAGAACTTTTTCATGGAATCGGCTGCATCAAAAATTTCGAATATACAGCAGATTTTTCCACAGAATGTCCCCAAATTGACATTAAACCCCCCAGAAGAATTCCATTTTCTCTTCGACCATTAGTAAAGAGGGAACTTGACAAAATGGTCCAGGATAAAATTATAAAGAAAGTAGAGGAACCAACACCCATAGCTAGTCCAATGGTCGTAGCAAAACAAAAAGGAAAAATAAGGATTTGTATTGATCCGTCGGAAGTTAATAAAATTCTGCTTCGAAGGCATTATCCTTTAAAAACGCTTGAAGAAGTCACTGCTAATGTGAAAGGCTCCAAATACTTCACAAAATTAGATCTGAAGAAAGGCTTCTGGCAACTAAGAGTTTCACCCGCCACACAACCTTTTTTCACGTTCACAACACCCTGGGGAAGATATTCTTTTCTGAGAGTCCCGTTTGGCATAAAGACAGCTCCAGAAATATTTCAAAACCATATGACTAAAATTCTTCAAGGTATTCTAGGTGTAGAAAACTCGATGGATGACATTCTAATCCATGCACCAGACATAAATACCCTCCGGTGCAGAACTAGAACAGTTTTTGAAGCCCTCAAAGATGCAGGAGCAAAGTTGAATCGAGACAAGTGTGAGTTTGAAGTGCAAAAAGTGCAATTTCTTGGACACGTGCTTACTCCTGAAGGTATCACGATTGATCCAGATAAAGTCGCAGCTATCGATCGAATCAAAACTCCGTCCAGTAAGAAAGATTTGCAAAGACTACTTGGAATGGTACAATATCTTCAGAAATTCATACCCAACCTGTCAGATAAAACCCACAACATGAGGTTGCTGTTGAAGAAAAATATCGCTTGGGTTTGGGATAAACAATTAGACCAAGACCTCTGTGAAATTAAAAATTTGGTGAAAGCATCTCCTACTCTTACATACTTTGATCCGAACAAAAGTTTTACAATCTCTGTAGATGCCAGCTCTTACGCTCTCGGTGCTGTTTTACTATAAGAAGGCAGACCCATCGCTTATTCATCCACAGCACTAAATTCACCACAACAGGCATATCCACAAATCGAAAAGAAGGCCCTAGCCATGAAATTCGGGTGCCAGAAATTTCACTTGTATATCTACGGAAAAGATGTAGTCATCGAAACAGATCACAAGCCTCTAGAATCTATTTTTAACAAGACCATCGATCGAATTCCCCCAAGACTCCAAAAGTTATTCTTAGAAGTTCAGCAGTACGGACCTAAAGTCAAATACAAATGTGGTAAAGAATTATATATAGCAGATTTGCTAAGTTTAGATTGCCACTACCAAGATTCTTTAGAAGAAAGCAATCTTCAAATCTTATTTGCAATTCCAACTACCAATAAAGGTTTAAAAGCTCTTCAAGAATTCACAAATACAGATCCAGAATTGACGCTAGTAAAGCATTTTATTTCAACTGGGTGGCCTCAAAATAAAGATTGTGTACCAAATTCATACAAGAAATACCTTCCATTTGTCGATGAACTATCCGTTCAAAAAGATCTAGTTTTGAAGGGACTAAGAATCATCATCCCAGAAAAATACAAATCTACAGCACTAAAGAATCTCCACGAAGGACACTTAGGTATATCAAGTTGTCTGAAAAGAGCTCGCGAATGTATATTTTGGCACGGCATGTCGCAAGACATAATTTCTATGATAGAAAACTGTGAAACCTGTCAAAGAACTCAGAGAGCCCCACCAGCCGAACCTCTGATTCCAAAGGAAATTCCAAAACTGCCTTGGGAAATTCTCGCGTCCGATGTCTTCACATTTCAAAGTACAGATTATCTACTTATTACTGATAGCTACTCAGGCTATATAGACTTTAAACCCTTAAAGGACATGACAAGTAAATCCACTATCGAAATTCTAAAGGACTGGTTCAGCGTACATGGAATACCGAGAATTCTAGAGACTGACAACTGCGGCAATTACAAATCTTGGGAGTTTGAAGCATTTTCTCAACAGTGGATGTTCCACCATCAAACATCTAGCTCCTTATATCCTAAAGGAAACGGTTTAGCTGAACGTGCAGTCCAGACAGCAAAGAATCTCCTCCGAAAATGCAAACTCTCTGGTCAAGATATCAACATGGCTCTCTTGAACTTTCGAAACACACCCAGAGATAACTTCGGATCACCTGCCCAAAGATTGTTTGGCAGAAGAACGAGAACCACAACTCCTATAAGCGAAAATCTCCTAAAACCTATGCTCATACAAAATACATCTGAACATCTTGCTGAAGCTCGTTTAAAGCAAAAGTATTATCATGATGCTCATGCGAAGCCAACAGAAAGTTTGCCGCTCCAGCCTAATCAAAATGTTATGCTTCGAAAAGCACACAGAAATTGGATCCCTGCTAAGATAGATTCTCAAACTGCACCCAGATCTTATAACGTAGTTACTCCATCTGGCATATTAAGACGCAACTCTTGTCACATAAAGCCAACTGAAATTAAATTCAACATAGAAAGGAAGAGGAGTCTACCAATGGATGCAGGAAACTCAACACTCCCAGAAGAACCACCCAATCCTTCTCCCACACTTGACTCTTCCAGTTCTGTCACACATGATGCTAAACACCATCCCGCCACTGTCACCACAAGATCCGGCAGAGTCGTCAAACCAGTAAATCTCTAAATGACTTGATCTCTAAAGTGAACACAGGATGATAGATACGAGCTTAACTTTCTAGAGAAGGGAGATGTAATAACTGTAACTGTAGTTATATCATCCTTGTATTAATCGTAATCGTTTGTATCGTACTTGTTCGTTGTTTATGTCAATAAATGTCGTCTTCCGTGTTCTAAGCTTCGGCTATTATTAATTACAAGTATCAGTAAAGGTAATACCAACCATGGCTGCAGCTCGCCTACAGAGATGGGCATTGCTCTTGACATAATTACACTATTAGGTATAAAAAAGGTTCTGCACATCAGATTGCTGATTCTCTTTCAAGATTGCCCTATGAAGATTTAGATAGAAACTTGTAACCATCAGATATCTACAAGATTTCCCATATGTCAGACTTACCTGTAACCTCTGATGACATTGCTTGTGCATCGAGAACTGATAAATTTTTGGGAAGTATAATTAAATATGTCCATAATGGCTTTCCAAACAAAAATGAGAATCCTGATTTCAAGCCATTTTTTAGAAGTCATTTCTGGTGGCGAAATTTAGACCAAGACATTGAAAATATGTCCGCTAATTGTAAAGCTTGTCAACTTGTAGCCAGATCTTCTCCAGTCACCCTAATGCAATCATGGGTATGGCCCAAGGCACCATGGGACCGCATTCACTTAGATTTTGCTAAGAAAGATAAAATTGATTACACAAGCCTGCGATGAAAAAATTGCCGGTATAGTAAGTGGTTTTTTTTATAGTTATTTGGATGCTGATTACTAGAAAAATAATGAAAAAATTCCATTACGTACAGTTTCATCACAAATCACAATCTATATGAATCTTTTATGAATTTATCTTTTATCTTTTATGAATTTAGTATATTTCGGACTAAAAAATTATTATTTATATGAGTTTGTCAAATAAATTTATGGACTTAAAATAGTAAATTGGTGCATTAAACTAATAAAACAGAAAGAAGAAACTATTTCAATATAGAATATTTCTCTTAATCGGTAAACTGCCTGTTAAATACAATATTCAAGACAGAGGAAACCAGTTGAAATCGGATCTTTTCTGCTTGCAGGTGTCTGTACGCCACCCCTTCTTCACACCCCTTTTCACTGACCTTATCTCTACTCCTGAATCAGTGTCTTTCTTTACTCTTTGCTGTACACATGTGTTTTTATTCCGAGCTGTGAGTTAGAAGTTATAGTAGTAATTTTAACTTCTAGTTTTTGCTGCATTAGAGAATATGGCTTCCAGAGGATGTGCTAATTCACCGAATTGTTTCTGCTATATTTGTGATAACTATACAGTGAAAAAAAAAGAAGCATTTCTGATTTTGTAAAAAAAAAAGTGTATTTCACTTATTTTGGCATGAAATTAACTGATCAAGACAAGCCTTGGGCTCCACACAAAGATTTTTGTATTTGTGTCGAAGAATTAAGGTAATGGTTTCTAGGTAAAAAGCAATCTTTTCGGTTTGGTATACCAATGGTTTGGAGAGAACCTAAAAATCATAGTGATGATTGCTATTTTTGTATTTGTAATGTGAAAGGTTTCAATTTAAAGAACAAAAAGGAAATATCTTATCCTGACATTCCGTCTGCCATGTGTCCTGTTTCTCATGGACCTGGTATTCCGGTTCCTTCCCCTCCAGAAACAGTGGAAAATATTTTTGATTATTCAGATACTGTACCCGAATGTGAAAGTGGTGATGATGTTGATGAGGTATATGACTCTATTAGCGATGAACCTAAACTTTTCATGCAGTCTGAGTTAAATGATTTAGTAAGGGATTTAAATCTTCCTAATGATTCGGCAGAAGTTTTAGGTTCCAGATTAAAAGAAAAAAATTTGCTAGCTCCTGGTACGTCATTTTCTTGGTTTCGGAACTGAGAAAAAGATTTTATTCCGTTATTTTCTAAAGAAGGGGAACTTGTTTATTGTAGCAATATTCCGGGCCTCATAGCAATTTTGAAAGTCCAATATAAACCGGACGAATGGAGACTTTTTATCGATTCATCAAAAAGAAGTTTGAAAGCAGTACTATTGCATAACGGAAATGACTATGCTTCTGTACCTGTTGGGCATTCAGTTCATTTGAAAGAGTGTTATGAAAATCTTGATTTCATCCTAAATAAACTGTCGTATTCAGATCACAAATGGACAGTTTGCGGTGATCTGAAGGTGATTTCTATGTTGCTTGGTCAGCAGAAAGGGTACACAAAATTTCCCTGCTTTCTTTGTGAATGGGACAGTCGAGACAGAAAGCAACATTACATTAAGAAAGAATGGCCAATCAGGAAGACATTAGATCCTGGAGTCAAAAATATTCAAAGGAAAAATCTTGTGGATCCAAAAAAGTGTTACTTCCACCGCTTCATATAAAATTAGGTCTTATGAAACAATTTATCAAGGCTTTACCAAAAGAAGGTGAATGTTTCAAATACCTTTGGGAGCAGTTCCCGGGTTTATCCGAAGCAAAACTGAAGGAAGGTGTGTTTGTAGGACCAGACATCAGGAAAATGATGAAAGATGAAAATTTTGAGAATAAAATGAAAACAAACGAAAGAAAAGCCTGGAAATCTTTCAAACTAGTTATTACTAGTTTTCTTGGCAACAAAAAGGACCCAAACTACAAATCTATTGTAGAAGAGATGGTAACAAATTTCAAGATTTTAGGGTGTAATGTGAGCTTAAAAGTTCATTTTCTCGATTCACATCTTGACTATTTTCCAGAAAATTTAGGTGCAGTTAGTGAGGAACAAGGTGAAAGATTTCACCAGGATATAAAGGAAATGGAGAGGCGATATCGAGGCAAATGGAATGTCAGCATGATAGCCGACTACTGCTGGATGCTACAAAGAGACAATCCTTGTAAAGTTCACAAGAGGAAACATGACAAAAAAAACTTTTGATGGAAAGAAAAAACGTTACTCTAAGGACTTGTAACCTTCTACATATAATTAACTATTACTTTAACTCAGATATAAATGTAATTTATACGGATTTATAAATAAATGAAATTTAAATGAAATGTCAAAATTTCGTGATTTCACCCCTTTCTTTAAAATTACGCAATCATTTTGTGAAAAATCCTTACGTGATAGAAAAAAATGGATTTCATTTTCATAATCAGCAATAAAAAAAACATAAAAATTAGTTACCAAAATTAATGCAAATTTCAAAAAGTATTTTTTTGCAGGTCTGTGTTATTTGATAGTTGTGGACAGTTATTCGAAATGGTTAGAAGTGGCAAAGATGTCTTCGACATCAGCAGTTAGTACAAATGCTGTATTGCAACAACTGTTTGCCAGATATGGATTACCATTAGAGGTGGTTTCTGACAACGGACCCCAGTTCATTTCTGAAGAATTCAAAATCTTTTTAAAATCTTTGGGTGTTTTGCATACTCTCGTTTCAACATATATTCCCCAATCAAACGGTCAGGCGGAACGTACTATACAGACTTTTAAGCATTCGCTTAGTAAGATGAAGTTAGACTCTGCTGATAGTAGTACAGTAAACGTCAAGCGGAACAGATTTTTGCTTGCGTACAGATCTTCACCTCATTCCACAACTGGCTTATCTCCAGCAGAGCTGTTTCTTAGACGTCCAATTAGAACAGTCTTGGATTTACTGCATCCATGTACAGCAAGGCATGTTGAAAAAAACAAAGCTGTCAAAAACAGTATTTTGACAGATCTCACACCAGTAATAATAATTTATCCTGTGGTCAAAATGTTTGGGTAAAATCCCATAGACATCTTTCGAACCAGTGGGTTAGTGGCAAATTAATTACACCAAAAGGCTCCAAGACTTGGATGGTCGAAATAAAAAACAAAAAATACCTTGCACACATTGACCTGATCCACCCATCTAACACATCAATTCCTGAACATCAAGACGTTTTTATTCCTGATGATCTTCATGTAACCTTTCAAAGTGATAATCCACCAACATCCATCACCAGTGCAGATACAGAAGTACAACATGATAACAGGACTCTTACTTCCGATGTTCAACAGTCTGAAAATCTTCCCACCGAAAACTCAAATCAAGATATAAGGAAAGTGCATGTTTACAAACAAAGACTTCCGTCAACCAATCTACCACTGCATTTTTGTTGTAACGATCATTGCAGGAATCGACATGGCAACGTAAACCAATCATATGATAGACGCGTTAAACGTAGACCAATAAAATCGCCCGTACTCATGTGTAGAGTAGGAGCCATAAAGAACGGACAGGTGTTTCTTGCTAACCAACAGCAATTTGACCAACAGTGACGTCAGGTGCCCTTTCCTTATACCCGTTACAGATGTCCAAACCAGACGTTATCCTACACGAGTCAGAAAGAAGCCAAATAGACTTGATCTATAATGACTTTCCCTTTTGTAATAGTGACTTTAATTGCTTTTAAAAGGGGGGTATTGTAATATCCTGTGAACAACTCAACTCAATATTGTAATATTCTGCATTCTAAAAAGCAACGGAACAACTCAACTTAACGGTAAGTTTGTATTACAACAACAGTGCCGATGAACGCATGCTGTAAGCAGTCAATAAATTTAATATGTAACAATATGAGAGTATTTTTTCAGTATTAATTATATATATAATATAATTAATGGGCACAACCTCAGCCAAGGCGTGTCTATGCGTCAGGGACTTATTTTCTTCGTAGTCCCGGGTTGGCGAGAATCTCCTGCTACCGCAGTAGCGGTAACCGCGGCAGATGAACTAGTCGTTTCCTCCCTCACTAGGACTCGATGTATGGCCTAGGACCCGGTTCCCCTCATGGGGTTCCGGTTACGAAGCCGTCGGGTGTCCTCTTGCAATTCATCAGGTGTCTTCGTGGTGGTTCCTCTGATTATGGGTTCCACCGCGTATCGTAACGACTTCTGTCGTCACCTCATGATTCAATCGGAGTGATGCGCAGGTGGCGGTGGTCCGACCGGTTGCAGTGCATACGGGAAGCCTCTCCCGGTCGTGCGCGTTATAAGTCCCTCAGGACTTTGGGGCGACAGTTGATGGGCGTTTAGCGGCACAGCTCAGTTTTACCCTATATCGCTACTCTAAAAATGAAGCATTTTTTTAATGTATTGAAAAACTGGTGTGATTACAAAGAAGCATAAAAACTTCTTAAAAACAGCATAAAATAAGGAAAGCGCTAGGCCTTTCGAAAGAGCTTTGTCTTTCTTCGTCAGGCGCAAAGAAGACGTGCTACTACTTTGAAGGCTGACATATCTTGTCATGGGGATGCGTGCAAGATTGTTCAGATTAAAGAATCTTCATATTATGTAACATACGACTTTAATTAGGACAAGTTACACTATACAGACAAATCACACACAATACAATCATTACAGTATTCTATCTAACATCTACTTTTAGTTTCGGTTCGAAAATAAACCAAAACAGTTACTCTCGCGGTTACAGTCATGTATCTCATTGAGCCTACACTGTAAAAAATCTTCAGCTTCTGCTGCATAGTCACTCCACCGCTTTTATAGAATATCTCTATTTTGACCAATGAAACTGCTCCATAAGTTAGTAAAGTAACCGTTTCCTCTAAAAGTAATGGAGCGTGTCTGCAGCAAAAGCTGAAAATTTTTAACAGTGTAGACATGACATCTCCTCCCTCCTTAAAGATCGAGTCTCTTGGAAGGTTTTAGGATTCTATTTGAACCGAAGTTCGGTTCAGGTTTTGCTGGAATGGACGGAGTACTGCCTTCAGCCGTTGAACCACCGGCCTTCACAGGAGATGAAGTCGATGACTCTGGCACCGGGCTTAGCATACGTGAAACACTTTCTGCTGACGCTTCAGTCGCAGCTTTTTCATTTAAGACATCGGGACTAGATTCCTCAACATGCTGTGCTTCCAAATTTTTTTCGGAGCTAATTCCATTGGAACTTGGCGATACACTTATGGTGAAGAATAAACATCTTTTACTTGATCACCAACTGGACGAATTTGATCTACATGTCTTCTCACCAATGTTTCCAGCACATTGACCGTGTGTTTTAGAGTACCGTCTTGATTTACCACATGCCCAAAGTTCCATTTACAATTTGACGTTCTGTAGTCTCTCACAGCAACATAGTCTCCGATTTCAAATTTTCTGTCTTTAAAATCGTAGACTTCCTTCCGTATTTTTTCCTGAATTCTAGTTTTGAGATCAGGCAACAAAAGATCTATTCTAGTACGGGTATCTCTTTTCAGGAACAGCATTGCTGGACTATGCGCTGTTGTCATATTAGGTGCCTATCTATATTGCAATAAGAATTAATTGTTTATTTATGCTACCTTCATAATTTTGCATAGCTCTGAGAGCCTGTCTTACATTATACACATAGCGCTCGGCCTGACCATCACTGGATGGCTTGAATGGAGTACTAGTAATGTGTTTCACTCCATTGCACTGCATAAATCTTCAAATTCGTAAGATGTGAATTGCGAGCCGTTGTCACTTATAAGTACAACCGGTAACCCGAATCTGCCAAAACAGTCTCTAAGGCAATCTATTGTTTTATTGGCTGTGGTTGATTTCACAGGGTACACTTCTAACCCCTTAGAATACGCATCCACAATTATTAAGAACATGTGTTCATATAGAGGTCCGGCGAAATTTATATGGATTCTTTCCCAGGGTGAGCTAGGGTACTCCCAGTGGTGCACTTTAACTTTAGATGAATCAGCCTTAAATCTCGCGCAGTTTGAGAAATTTTTAGCCGCTTCCTCAATGTCTGTATCAATACTTTTCCAGTAGACAAATGATCTAGCAATGGCCTTCATTTTTACCATGCCAAGATGTCCCTTGTGCAATTCTTCGAGAACCTGTTTTTGATAAACTTCCGGAAAGCAAACTCTCTGTCCATACATAATACAAACGTCTTGAATTGTATAATGGGCTTCCTTTGTCTGTAAATTTTGCCCTTCCCGGAGAGCTCTCAATAAAGGACCAAGTTCTTCATCTTTTTCAGTTGTTTGTCGCAACTCTCTGGACGTAACTGGGAGGGTTTCGATTTGACACATTTGATATAAGGTGATGTCGTCCTTAATTTCAAGTTCTTCTGAAGCTTTTGGTAAACGAGAGAGGATGTCTGCATTACCGTGGTCTTTAGTATTTCGGTATCTAATATCGAATTGAAAAGATTGCAAAATTAATGCTTAATGCAACAATAAAAAATGCAGTTAACACCGGAAACCCACGTTTCGATCAAAAGATAGACACAAGAGGCTTATGATCTGTGATCAATGTGAATCTTCGCCCTTTCAAGTATAAGTAAAATTTTTGTACAGCCCATACAATGGCAAGAGCCTCTTTATCTATTTGAGAATATTTCTGTTCTGATCGAGTTAATGTCCTGAACGCAAACGCTATGGGTCTTTCACTACCGTTAGGGTATAAATGCGATAAAACACATCTTATACCAACTGGTGATGCATCAGTTGCAAAAGTCAGAGGCAGTGCAGGATCATGATGTACTAAGACATCTGGTGAACAGATCTCTTTTTTAATTTACTCGAAGGCAACCTGACAATTCCTTGACCAAATAAATTTAATATCTTTTTGTGTTAAGATATTTAGCGGATTAGCTATGGTCGATAAATTTTTACAACATTTACCGTACAAATTCACTAAGCCTAAAAAGCTTTTTACTTCCTGCACGTTCTTATGAACAGGGGCATTTAAAATTGCAGAGATTTTTTCATCCGTCTTATGTATACCATTAGAGTTAATTTTGTGTTCTAGAAAATTTATTTCATCTTGGAAGAATTTACCCACACAGCACATAAGCTTAGAATAACGTTGTTTCAAGGGTTTTTAAGGTTGAAACAAGGTTATAACAAGGTTATGAAAAGAGTTTATTTAATTTTTATTAGTTTTTTATTTAGTTTTTTATTTAATTTTAACCCATTTTTTGAAAAAGTCGTAATTCGCGTATCATCCATAAAAACTTAACTCCTTCCATGCTTTGAAATAGTCCATCCACGAAACTCTGTCATATAGATCAGTTTCAACCACGTGATCACCTGCCTACCAAGCGTTATCCAATAAATCATAATCGTCGATTTGTAGCCTGTATTACGAACCAACCAATCACAATTCACCATCTTTGGCGGGCAAACAAAAAACAAAGCTAGTTGCTAAGGTGGTTGCTAGGGTATGACGTCAGTTGAAACTGATCTATTGCAGGCGCACCATTTAACCCATACATTAATCGCTTACAGACAAATAATCCCTTGTGTGTATTTATCGTTAGCAACTTTTGACTTTCAGGATGAACATTCATCTGTAGATAAGGATGCTTAAAATCCAGTTTTGAAAACTGTTTCCCCCATTTAAGCTTGAAAAAATTTCTTCTAATTTGTGTGACGGATGCTGAGTAACATTTAAATTTGGGTTTAATGTAACTGAAAAATCGGCACGTAGCCGAATGCTGCCGTCTGTTTTTACTACCGGGACAACAGGCGTAGCCCATTCTGAGCTTTCATTCTTTTCTATTATTCCCTTTTTCTCCAACCTGTCAATTTCCTTTTCAACTCTGTCTTTTACAGCAAAGGGTACGACACGGCATCTACGAAATACAGGTTGAACACCCTGTTTTAACTGTAACTTAATTCCACAATTGTTAATTTCTCCCAATTTATCACCAAATATTTTCTTATATTCCTCTAAAAGTTTACTTAAGTTCGTTTCATTCGTAGTTCTGAGTGCTTTAATAGCCCTCCAATCAAGATTAATTTTATTAGCCCTTTGAAGGGCGGTGGTATATAGTATATACCACCTAATTTTAATCCGATTCAAACCAGAAACTTTTAATAAATTTTACTTTTTTAACTTTGACGAGAAAAAGTTGAAAAATTGCTTATTCTTATTTTGAACTAAATTCTTTCCTAAATTCCGGTGGGAATTCAACGTTACAAGAGCACAAGTGCTTGCCCCTGAAAGGGTTAAGCCATTCGCGACCGAAAATAGTATCTGTCGGATTCCCTCTAAGTCCACCCAACTTTGAAGAATAATCCGGTATTTTTAGTATGCTGCCACCACCGATATGACTACGTGATATCGGTCACGTTATGAGAGGTATGTTGGAAAAAAGACGAACTCTTTCAATTAAACTTAAACTAACACTTTATTTACAATATTTACACTTAAAAACTCGGATATAGCTTATCCGGCTCAACATTAAATAAAAATACAGAAAATACTTTCTGTGTACTGCTAAGCTACGTTAATTAACTCAGATTAGAGATTACCATTAATCTCATGAACACTTTCTCTCTTCACTCCAAAAGATCTCTTTCCAAAACACGTATATGAGAGCTCACTCTCTCCAACCAACCCGCTTCACTTCCACGTTAAAAACTAAACTCACTCTCCGGTCCACCCCAGAGAACCCTTTGTAAATGGGGCTGGTCCCCTCTTCACCAGGTGTTCCGTTTCCTTGACAGCACGTAATCTCCTATGATGGATCCGTCTTCTTACAGAATGGGTGAAATCTGTCTTATCTATGCACTCACAATCACAATAGAAACATTTTTTCCCCTACACTAAAAATTCTTTCAACACAGATCAGATCGCTCCCCTATTCGGATTAAGATTTCAGTTAGGAAAAGCTTTACAGTACACAGTAGATACACACACAATAAGATAATCCCATAACAATAGTTTTTTAAGCCTGTAGCTGCCAGGGAAACCTGACACCCCCACCTTAGCGGAAAATATGTCTTTTAGAGGCTAATTTTCTTCAAAACTATGTAATACCTGAGAAGAGTTCAACAGTTCCTTGATAGGTTTCTTCATTACTATAATTACATACACATTTCAAGGTGTCTGAAAATTACTTACTGACATCTCTAATGAACCATATACTAATGTGATAACTATAGAAAAATTTACACAATATGCTAATACACTTTTATAAACGCAAGATGCAAATACAATTATAAATACACAAAAAAATATAAAGTTACACTAGTATTGCGTCATTTCAATGTCGATCCTTAGGCTGATATTGCTGGAGGTGGTACTACTTTTTCCTTCCAGTCCTTCCTAGTTAACCTAATAGGTACATCCCTTTCACAGTACACCCGCTTGAATGGCTAACTTCTGCCTCTGATGTCTTAATTAAATTTTCCTCTAACCAATCAGGCACTTGCCTGTCCAAGTCCTCTTTGTACGTAATAAGGACATTGTACAATTTCTGTTTTATCTTAACCCTCTCCGGTTTACGATCAATCCTTTGTTTCTCGGTTTCTACCAGTTGTATAGGACCCATAAATAGTTCCTTATTTTTCCTCAAGACTGATTTCATGTCTCCAACTTGAATATTTGTTAACCCTTTTATTTCAAATCTTTTCCTGTCTTTATTTTCCGGTTGTTCTCTATCTAACAACAGAGTTTTCCCACGTCCTTGAAATTTCCCGTCACTATGAAAGACAATATTAACTACTTTATTTTTAGCCATAAATTCTCTCATTTCATTTTGATACAACAGATTCTTACTCCCGTCCACTAACTCAATTATATATGCATGTTGACCTGTTTCCTCTTTCTCCGCATCACTCACCTTCGATTCCCTCGTTAACTGACATTCTACACATGATTCACAAAATGTTTTAGCTTCCTTAGCCATATTTTCCCCAATAACATGAATGCTTGATTCTTTCTAACATTTTCATAACCGCGTGATGTTCTCCATATAAGGAAGTATGCGCAAATTTTAGAATTTCCTCCCTTCTAATTTAAGGTATTACTAATTGAGGTACAGTTTCGTCTACTACTTTCTCTTTGTGATATAATAACCCATTCACAACATAATAAAACCCTCCGTCCTTTTCAGCTAATTCCCAAGCTTTCTCTAAATCTGTACAATTCATTTGAGATTTCTGAAATACATTCGAACTACTTTCCATAACTTTATCAACCTTACTTTTCTCTACCTCGTCTTTTTCCTTCTCATGACTTTGTAAATTTACAGATCTCGTTCCTACGACATAACGGTTATTCTTATCATTTCCAATCCTTTCCTCTGCCTTCACTTTATCCCTACTACTTTCCTTACATTCCCTTTCTACCGATCCTCTAAATAATTTCTCGTGGTTTAATCCTGGCAATTCATTAGCCACGTCAGGATGTAAAATTACCTGTTCCTTACTATTATCAATTATCGCGCAAAGCACATCCTGATGAATTAGATTAGTTTGACTGCGTTTTGGAATAGCTAATGGTAATTGAATTAATGGCGATTTAACTGCCTTACCAAATATCCCTAGTAAATAAATGCTACCAGCCCCTCTTAGTTTCTCTACTCGTACTAAATCTTTATGAATGACACTTATTTCGCAACCCGAATCCACTAACTTCCACTTTCTAGAGTTTATTTCACTTCTCTCCAATAACTTTAGTTCTCCAATCCCCTTTTGCTCCGATTCTTGCCATAAACGCTCCCCTTGGTAATTCTTTGATTCCTCGCACTGAGACATTATTTATACTAGCCCTTGATTCTCGCCCCTTATTATTTTGATTACTTCCCTCATTATTTCCTTTTGTACAAAAACGTTGGTAATGACCTCGTAAACCACACTTGAAGCAGGTAGGCGTCGCATCGTTAGGTTTCATATATTCCTGTTTTCTACCCGAAAATGGACTAATTTCACTGTTACCATTTTCTCTCCAATTGCTACTAAATCCCTCCTCTTTTTCCCTTCTAGAATCTTCATTATTTACATACCTTTCTTTACCTTTGTAACCCTTAGAAAATACCGCATAAGATTTTTGTTTAGCATTAAAGAAATTATCACATTCCTTAGCAATTTTAGAAACTTCTAACCAATTATTCTGCTGAGTTAATCCAATATGCGTCGCGGTTTCCTCATCTAAAGTATTTAATAACTTATCCGTGACAATTAACTGACTAACCTTCTCATACGTATCTGCACCTTTAATCTTACAGTAATTTTCCCACGTTGCTATTAAACGCGATACAAATAATACATGAGTTTCATTTTGATTCCTTCTAGCCTTCTTGAAATTTTCCAAACCTGCCTTTGGTGTCGGCTCCTGTTTCCTTAGAACTAATTCCTTTAATTTCTCATAACTCTCAATTTGTTCCCTAGTAGTATAAATTAACAAATTGTCGGTCTTATCTCCTAACATATTTAATAGAATTTCAGCCTGCTGAGTTTCCGGTACATTTTTGTTTGGAATGCTCGTTCTAAACTGTTAAAAAACAGATTCCATCCCTCAGTCCCTTCTGGAACTTTGATAGACAAAGTTTTAACACTTTTAATCAATTTCTCAAGGCTACTCTCATGATTAGATTCTATAGTCCCATTAGAGTTATTTTCCGAACTTTGAATTTTTAGCCTTTCCAACTCTAACTCATGTTCCAATCTCAATTTTTCAGACCTTTCTTCTCTGTCTAACTTTTCCCGTTGTAACTTTTCCTCCCTTTCTAAGTTTTCTCGTTGTAACTTTTCCTCCCTTTCTAACTTTGCCCGTTCTATTACTAACGTTTCTTGTTCTAACCGTTCCGTAACAATAGTGCTAGATAATTCCATAACGACCCCTTCTTCATATTCGTCGATCTCCACTATCTTTTTCTTAAGCTTAAATCTGGTATCATCTTCCGAGACTTCAATCCCTAACTCTTCACATATCGCCTGAAGATCCACCCTTTTTATTTTTAGTAAGAAAGCCATACCTTCTACCGACAACTATTACCACCCTACAATAATACTTAAGCACAATATCAAATTAATACTTCCTCAAATACTACCTTCATAAGTTACCTCCACATATTATACTATTTAACATATTTCAAATAAGTAATAATAAAATGATAAATTTCCTTTAACAATGGTACCCCACAATTTGCTTCCAATAACAAAGTAACAATAATTTCAATTTGATTACTATGCAATACAGATTTAAATTTATACAATTAAATAATAAAATACAATTTACACAATAATACTGTTACTTTGCAATTTGAATAAAACACTGATGCCAATCACTACATAAAGATATCCACCTAACAAAAATTTGCATGAAATACACATGAATTCCACAATTTAATCTCAATAAAATATTTCAATTTCCAAAATTAGTTCTCACCTTAAAGGGTAAAATCACAGCACTTTTTTTTCTGGGCCTTAAATTCTTCCTTGAAGGATATTTCAATTTAATTTAAAATCTACACAAATTTGCCTTCCTCATTTACCATCAATATTTTAAATTTAAAACAAACAATATCACTTAATTTTATATTACTTTAATAATAATTTAAATTTAAGAAATTTCAATTATTCCTTCCAACTATTAACACATAGCATTAATTTTAATCATTAATCTTATCCGTTTAAAAAAAATAGAAAATCAACTCTAGTAAACAATATTAGCTCATTTTCTTAAAACAATAGTGTAAAAATGGTTGTCAATATATCATTTAATTTAGCTCAATTATTATATTGCACATAAATTATCATAAATTACCCACAACATTAACTTAAATTACCATCAATTACACACAAAAAACAGTAGTTTCGAGAATGTCAGTAGAGTATAATTATCAAAACACCTTACCTCGTACTTTATCCGCTGGGGCAATTCTCTGCTCCCTTTTAACCCGGGTAAATATTCCACCCTCGGGCAACAATCACTGTAACTTGATTCACTGTACACACAAACACTACACACAGCACAAACACTCCCGCTGGATGATCCGGCATAAACTCTCTGTAACACGGCTAGCTGGCACTGGTCTACGACTATAGGGCACGAACACTTTCGCTGGACGATCCGGCATAAACTCTCTGTAACACGGCTAGCTGGCACTGGTCTACGACGATAGGGCACGAACACTTCCGCTGGACGATCCGGCGTAAACACTCTGTAACACGGCTAGCTGGCACTGGTCTTCGGTGATTCTATCCCGTCACTGCCACCATTTGTCGGATTCCCTCTAAGTCCACCCAACTTCGAAGAATAATCCGGTATTTTTAGTATGCTGCCACCACCGATATGATTACGTGATATCGGTCACGTTATGAGAGGTATGTTGGGAAAAAGACGAACTCTTTCAATTAAACTTTAAACTGACACTTTATTTACAATATTTACACTTAAAAACTCGGATATAGCTTATCTGGTTCAACATTAAACAAAAATACAGAAAATACTTTCTGTGTACTGCTAAGCTACGTTAATTAACTCAGATCAGAGATTACCATTAATCTCATGAACACTTTCTCTCTTCACTCCAAAAGATCTCTTTCCAACACACGTATATGAGAGCTCACTCTCTCCAACCAACCCGCTTCACTCCCACGTTAAAAACTAAACTCACTCTCCGGTCCACCCCAGAGAACCCTTTGTAAATGGGGCTGGTCCCCTCTTCACCAGGTGTTCCGTTTCCTTGACAGCACGTAATCCCCTATGATGGATCCGTCATCTTACAGAATGGGTGAAATCTGTCTTATCTATGCACTTACAATCACAATAGAAACATTTCTTCTCCTACACTAAACATTCTTTCAACACAGATCAGGTCGCTCCCCTATTCGGATTAAGATTTCAGTTAGAAAAAGCTTTACAGTACACAGTAAATACACGCACAATAAGATAATCCCATAACAATAGTTTTTTAAGCCTGCAGCTGCAAGGGAAACCTGACAGTGTCTAAATTCTCTTTTACGATATACAAATTTAAATTCAAAATTAGATTCTGATATTCAAATTTTACTGTTACATTCCCCATGGGTACTAACGAATCACCATTGTACGTTTTAAAAACGGCATTCGTATGCTAATTTTTTTTATTTGAGATTTTCCTGAAATTTCTTATACTCATTATGCTTACCGCACCTCCCGTATCTAATTCTATAGAACAATTTTTGTTCTCAATTTTCAAATTTATCATTATAGAAGGTTGTCTTGGTTCCTCCTCACGTAATGTGCTTTCATCGGAATTTAATTCAAATATCGGAACTTTAATTTTGTTCTCCACTTTTTGTTCCCGATTTAAAACTTCTGTTTTACAGTTTTAACATCTGCCCCGTGCTCCTTCTCGGGGGTTCCGAATCGGCCCATTGAGTTGGGATGTTTATAAATGTTCGAGCATTGCGCGGACTCTCCGTCGGGTTGCTGCGAATCGGCCTTTTAAGTAAGGAAGAAGACCGGACTCTCGACACATGGAGATGTTTCGTTGACACGAGGGGAGCGACAACCGACGAATCCGTACCTCATCGTGGTGGGGCAGTGGGAAAGTGATATCTGTTTAGCCGAAGATGCCGATTCTACTGGGTCTTCCCCTCTTTTGGGCCGGTTCTCGGGGAGGATCAGGCTCGTCGTCCCCGATCGACCGCGAGGACCGGACCGGTGGCTCGTCAGTAAAATGGCGGCGTTCGAACCTGAAATCAAGCCATGGGCCGAAACCCAATCCGGCACGTCTATGTGCAGCCAGGACTTTCTACGTCTGGCGGGCGGATGAGTAGGAGTGTTTTCCTTATTTTGAACCCAATACTAATCTCGATCGGCCCGCCTCTTTGGCGCGTTTGGAGGGACTTTCCACAACCTCCAAAGACCGATAGTGGTGCCTACCTTAACTTTCCGTTGTTTTAACCTTTTAACAATTTTTGTGATTTGTTGTGTTTTTGTTTGTGTTTGTGTTTGTGTTTGTGTTTGTGATATATATGTGGATGATCCTGAAAAATGGAGTCGACCGGGGACCTTCCTGCATTTCGCTGTAGGAGCTCACCGGAGGGAAAGCTATTTGGAAGGGGACGACCTAGGCGTAACACGTCCATGCGTAGGGACCGAGTTTCCTCGTGGTTCCGGGAAGGCAAGAGGCTCTTCCGACGCACGTAGCGTCAACCCACGGAAGAAGAACAAGTCGTTCACCCTTCCATGCGCTCAATGATCGGACGCCGTGGGAAAGCAAGAGCAGTCGGGAAGCCTGGCACATGACCTAGGGACCTATTCTCCTTATGGGGTTTCGGCGACGAAGTCCCTGGGCTGTCTCGACGGTTCATCGAGTGCGTGGAAGTCTCCTCTGAGATGTGGGATCCTCCGCGCACCGCAACGACCTATGTTGTCGCAGACTCGGGTAATGGGTTGGAGGGTCCGCTGGTGGCGGTCCTCCGGTCCGGCCGAAGCGCACCTGTAGAGACAAATCCGGTGTGTGCGTTAAAAGTCTTCGAGGACTTGGGTTCGGTGGTCTGACGGCGCAACCTAGTTTTTTCAGTTTTAACGTGCGCTTTTTTCCTACAAAACACGCTTTCTGAATATGCCCAATATTTAAACAAAAATTGCTTTTACTTGCAATAAATCGGCAACTTTCTTTATTATAATCTGTGCCCGTGCACCGGCTGCAATATTTAGATTTCTTCTACCGTTCAAGAAAATTGGATTTTTTGTTTACAGGATTATAAAATTTATTATTTTTTTTGTTCTACTTGCACTGCATTTATACCACGCCCCATAATATCACTAGCACGTTTAAATGCCTTTTCCATTGCTAATGCTATCTGCAATGTTTTCTCTAGATCAATATTACCCTCCTCGAATAATCTATCCAAAATCGTTTTATTTCTTAACCACTTACAAATACATCCCGCAGCATCGTATTTAACACGTTTGTATCATATTCGCAATTTACTGCTAACGCGCTAAGTTCAGCGATATACGAACTAATACTTTCCTCTTTTCATGCTGTTTCCGATTTAAAAATTTATGCTGCGACGGAATAATTAAAGGTTTGGGTATAAGATGCTTTTTTAATACATCTTTTAATTTTACTAAAGTTTTGTTTGAAAGAATGTCAGGACCCAGATAACCATTTTTGATTTTTAAAAACTTTTTTTAACCCCAACATGTAAATGACTAGATGCTTTTTAAAGGGTTTGTCTGAAAAGTTTGCAAACATTGTAACAAGGATTATGAAAGGTTGTCACAATTTGAGGTACTTTGTAAGTGTTTTAGGACAAGCATAGCAAAAGGTAGAAATATAAGGCTGGTCACAGGATTTCATATTAACCATTACAGCAAGAGTTACAATCAAAGATAGATAATAATGCTTTAATTATAAACATCTATAAAGGAATTAAAAAGGTTTTGATTAATCTATTAGTTTTAAATCTTAATTGACAGAGGCATTAGATTTTAATCAAAATAACTTGACATAGAAATTTTTTTTTTCCGTGGGAAACTAAATTTTAGCCTAATATTTATACACTGACGGGAAAATAATGATTTTTATTAGCCCACATTAAATATAAGAAGTCATATTACATTTAGCAGGTTACATATTTTAATTAATATATTGCTATTTTCTCCTTTAAAGTAATTGCTAAAATTTTAATATATTTTAATTAATATATTCCTTTTTGTCCTTTAAAGTATGCTAAAAAAATTAATTGTTGATAACATTAAAAACTTTTAAATCTTATATGCATTTTGCTAGAATGAACGGTAAGAATTATTTTATAGAAGTTTTCTAACTTTTGTTTGAATTTGACAAAACTAATTAAAGTATATAACTTTTATCTTAATTTTTTTCGTATCTCTTACCATTAATCACTTTTAAAATAAAGTCTAAACTATACCGGGGATAATATTTTCCTTTTAAAGTGAATTCGGTCAAAAGTTTCATAATATTTTTAATTTCTGAGTTGGGGATTGTTTATGTTGTCTTTACTTTTGTGTTTTTATATTTGGAAATTGATAATGGTCAGCCCACTATCAATTATTCTCATTTATTAGTTGATTGAGAAACTGAAGTAAGTTAAACATTACTGCATAATTTAATTTCATAAAGAACTATATAAAACCAAATTTTGGTGTTTATATAATTACTGAAAAATATGCATTTTCCATTCATAATATTTTTATACCATATGCATATTACCTATTCGTTTAATTTTAGTCTTTACTTTAAGCATGTTTTCATTCTACTTAATACAGAAGGACAATTCAGAATGATTTATCTCTGAATTAAATTTATTGATGCTCCGTAATTAAAAAGAAATAATAATAATCAGTTAACATTATTTAGACATTTTTATTTTCCTTTTTTACTTTAAAATATAAACCTTTATTTTCAATATCTCTCATAATTATTAGTATGTATATTGAAACGTCAAAAATTCAAATAGTTTGATTTCATTAAAATTCATTTTTTTAAACTTCGTGAAAATAAAATGTATTAAACAAAGCAATAAAAATAACAATACTTTAATATATTCTAGCAACGCACACAATAAAAATTTTATATCTTAAACGTACATAATATAAAAACAATTGTTATATCTTAAACGTACATAATATAAAAACAATTGTTATATCTTAAACGTACATAATATAAAAACAATTGTTATATCTTAAACGTACATAATATAAAAACAATTGTTATATCTTAAACGTACATAATATAAAAACAATTGTTATATCTTAAACGTACATAATATAAAAACAATTGTTATATCTTAAACGTACATAATATAAAAACAATTGTTATATCTTAAACGTACATAATATAAAAACAATTGTTATATCTTAAACATACATAATATAAAAACAATTGTTATATCTTAAACGTACATAATATAAAAACAATTGTTATTGAATGATATTTTTAAATGAAATTTTATATAACATAAATTATTAAAATACTAGAAAATAAAACATATGCGTAAAAATAATTAACTTTGACTAAATTACAGTTTAAATACTACTATGAAATCTATTATTATTACTCAATACTTCAAACTTTTGAGGGTAAATTTTTAAGCACATGAACTTTAAGATGAATATTTTAAAATTAGGGAGCATGAATAGATAATAACATAAACGATAATAATATAATTTAAAAGATAAACATAAACAAATGCTATTCTCTATCCATGGCTTAATTTACGCCAGAGGCCACCGGAGCTCAGCTCCCGTACTTCTCTGTTTTCAGTACATGTTTAAATATTGGCCAGAATTCACCGGAGCTCATAAACACTGCGCTCCGGAGTTCGCTCAGTGCAATAACGCTTGTGAAGAAGGAATCCTAAATTACACTTTCCTTTCCCTCCGATCTCCAATCTTTTGCAGCAAAACACATATAAGTAACGTAATGTGTCGTTCACGTAAGAAATGAAGATGAAACAAGCTCGATTTTTATATCAGTCTTCGGGTTTGGGCAGGCTCGAGTTCAAAATTTTATTTATTTCCGTTTCAAATCATTTTAATGCTATTTTGATCAGAATAAAGAGTAAAATTTTTTTCTTTTCTGCATAGCTGCGAACTATTCATTTTTTGAGTTAACACTATTTCCGAATCATAAACCTGATCCTTTTTAATCGCAAAATTCTGCGATTAATTAACATTAAGATTAAGCAAAGGTTTCTATTTGGAAGTAGTAATAAATAAAAAGTGGAATAGTTGATAACTAAGTATATACTCAGATAGATGTATAATTTTTTTATTTTGCTAAATAAAAAAACATGCTTTAAATTTTGAAAATAATGTATGAAATATAAATATGCAGATTGGAGTGTTGGCGGAGGGGGGGGGGGGGGGGACGCTACGGGTGTTAATACTGAATAGGGCTCCGGTATTTTTTTTTTCTTAGAAATTAAGTCCTGTCTCTATCTATTATATTTTGCAATGAAAATGTAGTTAAAGAACTCGCATTAATTCGTTAAGATTAACATACATATTATAAAACATATTATAAATGAAAATTTCAAGAACTACAACGGAAATATGCCGTATGTAGGTAGTTCTTGCAATAAGATAAATCTTTATGAAATTAAATCAATACAAAATAGTTTAACATACTTTAGTTTAAATATGATTGCACATGCAAATGTAAAGCCGGCACTGACAGAGCGATGCTACGTGATCTGTTCGCACGTCAATATCACCTTCAATGACTAAGTACACAAGGGCAATTATTTGTAGCTGACAAAGGGACAAAATAAGTTGCGCATTCGTGGAAAATGAATATGTAAAGGATGATTTTAGAACATAGGTTTTCTGACGGTTATTCCAAAAACCTAATATTCAAAACATTACTGTGACCGTGATATATGGTAAAGATAATATACCTTTGCAGAAAAATCGAAAGAAAAGGAAAAAAGACCGTTTTCGGAACCTTGCTTGCTATTTGGGGAGCCAGCAAATTTTTTAATAGTTGATAAAGCTTAAGCTAAAACTTAAGCTTTATCAACGACTCAGCGAGGAAATAAAAACTTTGTTTCTGATATCCTCTGGAACTTTTTGCACATCTAGATATGTCTTGGAACGTTCTAAGAAACTATCAAACTGTTCAGTATCTTCATTGAATTTTTCAAACGGAACAGTATTTTTCTGAGGTCCCGCTACTTTATTTTGAAGCACTTTTATCAATCTCTTCGTTTTGTTTTAGCAAAGCTACAATCTGCTGCTCCATGCTTCCCTGCGTTCTAAACGAAAGAGATAAACTTTTTACCTTGAGCCATCTTCGGGCATCGCCCTATCCAAAGATAAGGTAATTACGCATTAAAAAAAAGTCGAAATTCCATCCTCGTCGCCAGTTGACATATCTCGTCCTGGGGGTGGGTGCAAGATTGTTCAGATTAAAGATTCTTCATATTATGTAACATACTGCTTTAATTAGGACAAATTACACTATACAGACAAATCACACAATAAAATCATTACAGTATTCTATCTAACATCTACTACTTAAAGAGATGCGCATGCAAACATGGTTTTAGTTTCGGTTTGAAAATAAACCAAAACAGTTACTCTCGTGGTTATAGTCAGGTAGCTCATTGAGCCTAGATATAAGAAAGGCAGAAGCAAGACTGAAAGGAAAAGGGAGGGAAAAAGGGACACGTTAAAGAACAACCAATAGGAAACAAGTTAAGGAAATAGGCTATAGGGAAGCAGAAGGCATTAGCCAATCACAGAAGAGAATTACCTAATCAAATGGATGGAGAACAGAAGGAAATATTATTATGAAGAGAATATGATAAAAACAGAGTCAGAAAAGTAAAAAAGAAATGACAAGAAAATATAATTTTTTTAATAGACAAAGAACAACAACAAAAATAAAATAAAATAAAGAATTAAAAACAAATTAGATAAAAATTAAAAAAATGCAAAATCAGTGACAGTAAAATAGAGATTGAAAATTGATAAAATTAAATACCAAAATTTAAAAAAGAAAGTAAAAGAAAAAACTAGATGGTTGAGCTGAACAAGTTTTTCCAAGCTACAGAGGGTATGGTGGAATCAGATTTTTTTTGTTGTTGTTTGTCTATTTCGATATGACGTCAAAAACATGGAACTCGGAATCTTCTATCTGCGCAATCTACTGTACATACTCTCCACATGTTTAGAGCGTATTCATGTTTGCCCCATTGCCTTTTTTATCTCACTTTATTTGATTGCCACGTACTTCTTTTTTATTATATTTAAAAATTTATTTTTGTTTTGATAAAAATCAAGACGTGTGTTATGTTTAGCATTTAACGTACAGAAAAAATGAGGGAAAAATATATCAGGTAAGTGTTTTCTATATTGTTTTCTGTCTTTTCGATTATGTCAGTGTTACAATTTCTTTAGTGTTAGTATATGATCATGTTATTTCAACTGCTTTTTATAGGTGTTATTTTACAAATTTACTATAATAATTAAGGAGGAGAGATAAAAAGTTCGTACATTAGGCCAAATAAAATTAGTTCTGTAAAAACAAAAGATTTTTCTAATTTTATAGATTTCATAAGCACAGCTGGGAAAATATGCATTCATGCACTTTTATTTAAAGTCATTGTAACTGAGCAGCTATATCTCTTAACAATCCCTTTTTTAACAATTAGTACAATCTATTTCCTTTATTATTACTTTTTTTTGTTCTGCAATGAAATTCTATTGTATAAGTTATACACGTTCTATTCAAAATCCATATTTTTTATTTATTAATCTTTGTCCACTCAGTGATACAGTTTATATGCTTTTACTAAATTTTAATATTTCCAGTAATAAATATTTTGCAAGGCAGTATCATAAAGGGAATATTTATTTCCTGATTAATGATTTGCCGATTTTATTGTTTGGTTTGCAATGTTTGCAAATGTAGACTTCTTATATTATTTGCATATTTTAATTTCATTTTAAAGCTTAATGTAACTAAATTGTTATTCAGATTGCTTGTTTTTAGAGTAACAAACGTAATTTGTATATTATAAAAGGAATAATCTTTATGAATAGAGGATTTAAAGCAGGGGCCTGATTAACCCTACATGAGGTCCTAGTACAAAGATCCAGTTTGGGGCCCTTGTAACATATTTTTAACCACTACTTGTATTCACTTTAAGAAAAATACAAGGCCGCCCAGTTACCTCTTGTGATAATCAGGCCCTCCTGTAAAGAATTAACACTGATCTCTTATGTTATACATATGTTAATACCTTTCTGTTGACCTTTAAGTATATAAAGTCTTTTTTCAGAATATTCAGATTTTCCTGGAATAAATGGAACTCGATAGCTCAAGATGAAGACACACAGGGCTCTTCAGATTTTCCTGGAGGAATAAATGGAACTCGATAACTCAAGATGAAGACACACAGGCTGTAAAAATGTTACCAAGTGGGTATGTTGCTTTTTCACATCATATTCCTTGGTAACATTGCTCCAGCTAAACTCTTTTTAAAAAGGGATCTCAAAATCGAAGCTTTTAGGCCGAGGAGACAAAAACATAGAGTGGAGGTGGAAGTGACTAAATATACAATTGAAGAAACCACACTGTTGAATTGAGGTATGTGAATAAGAATTTATGCTGTTTTGACTGTTCTAATTAAGGTCCTATGTAGTGATTCTGGTCTACATTTATTATTTGATTTTTAAGGTTAGCTTATTACATCAGTTTTTAACAATATCTATAAATGTCTTCTTTGTTTGTCTTTTGGAATATTTTTCATGTACCTAAAAGTCAAGAAATAGCAATGCATCGAATTTTTGATATTTATTCGGTTTTCGGCCATACTACTGAATATCAAAGTATTCTGTCTGGCTGAATGTCGAAATATTTGGCCGAATACTTAAAAAATATTTTTAGAAACACATAACTTCTACTTTTAAGTGTTAATTAATAAATATATTCAGAATAATTAGCAAAAAATCATATTTAAATAAGATAATGTTTTTACATTATTTGTTTACTGTTTGAAAAGTGTCACTTAAGAAAATTAACCAAATTTATGATGATCTTCACAGGAATTAATGGTGTGCAAATACAAGTTCCTGAATATTGTCTGGTAAATAATCTATTTCACGCTTCTTTGCAAACAGGATGTTTCTAAACAAAATGGAAAAAAACTTTCAGGGGTGATAATAGACATCAAGACAAACAAATTTTGCTCAGGGAACTAGGATCACAGTCCACTTATTTGTTCAAAACTACAGTGCATCTCAGTCAGATCAAACTTCAATTTTCGTTTGTTACTTTAAAAATATTGAAGATATTGGAACTATATTTTCAGCAGAGTTACTTTGTTTTCTATGAATGAAGAGAAGTACTGAAATTGTTGTTAATTATATCTACACAGCACTGAGATAGATAAGCCTTTATTCAGATTGCAGCTGACAGTACTGTGTCACAGGCCAAAATTCAACCTCTTCCAATAATATCATCATATTTCATACAAACAAAATTGATATTATGCAAATCTCGCTAAAATATCTTCATTGTTGTTAAAGTTGTGAACCAAAATTCAGTTTCAGCTTGCAGTGACACGTGTGGATTAAGATGTTTCTTGCTCAAAAAATGTTTGTCTTGACCACATTATCCCCACTGAAAGTTTGTTTTAAGATTTTAGGAACACCCTGTATGTTTACAATTTCTGAAAATGATCGCCCATTTTAGACACTGCTCTCTGGTGCATTTAAAACCTTCCTTGGTAAATTAAAAAGAGCAGGAAAGTTATTCTTGCTGATTTGCCACCATTTTAATAGATTGTACTGTTTTACTTTAGTCGCTTCCTGACAAATAAACATTGTATCACTGTAAAATGTTTCTTATATATCATTCAAAATTTTGTTTTGATTTTAAAATATTTGTTTTAGAATATAAATTTTTTTTATAAATTTATTTTAATTCACAGAAGAAGCCATGAAGTTAAAAATGTTTTAAGACTATCCTCTTTTTAAGTTATAACTCAAAGCACAGATTTTTTGTGTAAAGGTTTCTTGTAAAAAAGGTCTAGTTCATAAAATAGAAATACAGCTGTGTTAAATATTATATAAAATTGTTTTACAATTTAACTTTTATACTTTTAAACTCTGAAATATAAAAGTATTCTGCAGAGTCGAATATTTGGTATTCAGCCTAATTGTTACTATTTGGCTCGCCGAATATTCGGTATTCGGCTGAAATCATTATTCAGTGCATCCCTAGTAAGAAGTTTGTCTCAAATATTTTCTTCTGGCTGTGCTTGTTTTTTCGAAGTACTTTTATAAACCTGACCCATCGGTTAGATCAGGTTCGAGTGAAATTGGGTTACTTGAACCAATGTAGGACTCTACTCCCATCAAAATCTTTTTCCGGTTGGCAATTAAATTTTGACCTTGATGTCGGGGGTAGAAGGCTGAAACTCTTTCTAGTGCCACCCTTGTTTGCTGGGGCTTGAAAATCTTTCCGTGTCAGGCAGATTTTCATCTTACACAAAGTCCACCATAGACACAGTTTACTGTAATTTCAACTATTATTTTTAATAATTACTGTAAAAACCCAAATGTAAGCCCCTTTTTTCAAAAGCAAAACCAGTTAAATTTAGGAAATGAGGGCTTATAATCAAACTTTTTTAAAAATTTCATTAAAACACTGTTTTATCATTAATTTAAAAATAAATAAGGTAAATAGAGGGGAAGAAGCTTCTTCCACATTTTGATGAATTTCTGCTTTAAAAAATGTAAAAAAATCATCTAAATCCTCCTCCCTCTCTGAGCACACAAAATATAAAATCCTAAAAAATCATTTTTTTCAATTTTTCTGTTTTTATTGTAACAAAATATTCAAAATCCCCCCCCCTCCCCTGAAATTCCCCTTTATACCTCACGACACCAGAGAAGCATAGATAGTAAAGTTGAATTCCAGGCATGGGGCAGAGAGAGGATTTTTCTCTTTTTTGCACTTGACTGTTTTTACTAGTGATGTACCGAGTAATCGGCCAAGTAAAGAGTAGTTGTGTATAAGAAAGAATCACTGATATGCAGATGAAGTGAGCTTAAGGGTAACATGCCTGTGTGTATATATATATATATATATATATATATATATATATGAGAAGATTATGTATAAATAGTCACTTTACTGATATAACAAATAATCGATGAACAACAGAATACTAACTTTAATTTCAACTAATACACTTTTAGCAAAAACTATATAACAACAATTTAGCTTACAACAATCCAGCGAGGCCTAATAATACCTTTACCGGCTATATTCCTTTTATATCTTGCTTCATAACAAAAATTAGAAAACTGGCTCTTAGCCAAATCTCGCGATTCAAACTATTTACAACTCGCGCATGTCTAACCATGGATAATAATAGTAGAGTGTCAGTTCATATCGTTTACATGAAGTGTTTAAACTGGAATCCTACAAATCGGTCATCCTGACGTGATGGCGTCTCGACATCAGCATCTTGATTTGTTATGTTTTTTTTTTAAGATTTTCTTTTCTTTCTGAATATTTCTATCTGTCTTTAGAACCTGCATATCTAATATCTCTGTAATTTCTTTCCGGATATTGCTCCCTATCTCCAGAAGCTATATACCTATTGCTTCTAGAATGATAAGAATTTGAATAATCATCTCGTTCACTATCGGCTCCTTTAAATCCGTGATGAGAATAATTCTTATGTGATGGTTGTGAATATTTTTGTTCATTATAACTAGCCTCGTACGATCGTTGGCCACCACAGGGTCGTACTGGCATGACAAAAAGGGCGGTGGCTACTTGGATAAAAAGGGCGCCAAATTCTAATCAAAAGGGCGCCAACTACTATTTAAAAGTATCTAAAACAAATTTTTTGAAAAGTTAACATACGTAACGGCTACAGGATTATTTTATATATTTTGAATGAGATAATTCCTATTCTTCAATGGAGTGTCCTTTATTTGGAGATTAAATGCATTAGAAATCCAACTTAAATGGAGTAGGACTTATGGAATTATCAGTTTCTCTGTGAAATACCTTTTAACCCCCCCCCCTTCCTTTCATATGTAATTTAAGTCCCAAGAAGGTTGGCCATAAATTTTATTTTAAGGGGACTTGGTACCTTTTGAACATTTTTTTTATTTAAGTATTTTAAGGTACATTTTTGGCATAATAATAAAGGACTCAATGAAGGAAAATGATTCTAATAAGAAATTATTCAATTTTCCAGGCCACTTTCGAAAAATTTAATTTTTATTTTTGGCATTTTTAAGTTAATTTGAAAATGCATCTTCTCCTACAATTTTGAACATTTTCAGCTAATTTTTTAAAAAGTATTCGTAGAAGTGTGCTCTACAATTTTAAGTATCGGATTTTTCCCAAGTTAATTAGTTGTGGTGAAAAAAAATAAAATGTGCTAGTACCAGTAAAATTACAGTGAAAAACTGAACTTATTTTACATTTTTATGTGTAAAAAAAAAAAAAAAAAAACTTTGTAAATCTGATACTTAGTTTTATCAAACAGACCATAAAAGATTGGTTGATTGTGTTCATGACGACCAATTATCAACACGGGGGATATAGGCCCTAAAGGGGGGGGGGTGCCCTCCGTGGGGGGGGGGGCTTTCTAAGGGAACCTAACACGTAATTATGCAAGGAAATCAAAGGTTGGAAGAAAACCACGGAAAACTCCCAACGATTAATCCGACGGGCGCAATTGAGTTCGTACCCAGCACCTCCCGTCTACCTGCTTCGAGGGTACAACCTCTCGGCCACTCTCGCTTTAAACAGTTCTTATAATAATCGAATCTTTACAAAACTTCATGAGAATGTACTAAGGGTAATAAAGTATAATTTAAGCAAAAAATAAGAAAATCGATATTTTTATGTCATTTTTCGCTGAATCAAGGGTACCGAGTCCCCTTAACAGATGTTTTTTTCTTTTTTATTGCCAACTACAACTTTATACTAATAGCCATATGTATCACAATTCTGTCAGAAATAAGTTTGTTATTGTAATTTATTTGAAGGCTATCTATAATAAAAGAAAGGTGTTTCTCTCTCTGAGTATGTGTTTGTGTGTGCGGAAAAAAAAGAAAGAAATGGCTAGGAAAATTTACTGCGCGAAAGGTCTGTAAATTTGGATGAGAATAGTCCAAAGGCAGGTCTTAATACACTTGAGTTTCAATTTTGTTGTTTTGTTATATAATTGGCCGAGATATTAATTAAACACCGCAATTTAACCCCTTGGAAACGAGCAACCGGTATACGTGCCACTTAAGGTGCTCAGAATCCTTCATTATTCTTCTCAGTTATTTTTTATTGTAAAGTTTACCTTACTTAGTCAGAGCATTTTCGCGATTCAATTACAGAAAATTTTCTGTTGTGAAAAACCGGTGGTAAAAGATTAAAAATTAAGGAAAGTGCTCTCGTCGCGAAGGGGTTAAAAGGTTGACCGAAAAATGTTGCACCAACGAGTGCCAGAAACCACGTTCCAAAGTGTGGAGGCAGATACAAGCCGAAAGCGGCTTTTTTTTGCCCGTCTTTCGAAACATGCATCGGCTGAACTGGTCGAGACCGAAACGGAAAACACCAAATCCCATCTAAGATCTTTATGCTTTCTAACTTATCAATCTGTTTCGAAAAGTACGAAAATTAACCCTCTCTTTCAAGTGTTGAATACGTCAGGACATTGTTTTCAAGCTAGGAATTTTGTTTTTATAATAGAACTAGAATTCTTCAAAAATAACAAAAACGACAATAGGTTCATAAATTTGTTGAAAATGTGAGGTATAAAGACAGTATAAACAAAACAAACTTCTTAAGAAATTTTAGGTCTCTAGAGCTCATTATTAGTGAAGAACTGGGTTTATCTCTAATCTTGATTTAAGTTTTTATTGGTGAAATTAGTAGCTAACTTCAAAGTCTAACCCCGCCTGTAAGGCCGAGCCGGCAGGGATTTTTTTTTCTCGCCACAGTTACAAAGAGAAAATAAAGAAATACATTAGGCAAATTTTGCAGATTTCGCAAAAATTCAAACTAATAAACATTCTTGTGAAAGAGATACAATCAAAAAAATTAATTTGTAGTCTTTTACCTTATATTGTTTTTCCATGGACAAGTCACAGTTCTTGTTATGCAAAATGCAACATCAGCATATCTGAGCTGTGGTGATGATATTTTATAACACTGTACACTATTTTTTTTAAAGGGTGAAGTACAAGCTTTTTATAAGAAAAAATGTTTCAGATTACACTAAAATAAGTAAATAACTCAGGTCACCGGCAAATAATATAAAGACGGAGTAGTTCTTTGACACTGGATAGAATGAGACAAACGAAGCAGATTTCACATCAAGAGCATTTTATTTATACCGATTATCGGTTGAAAATTAGAAACACATGCATTTCCAGTTTCTGTGGGGTGGACAATAATTCCCGGACATAATGTATTTAGGTTTCCTTTCAAATGAGCAAACTTACATTTACAAAAGCTATTGAGCTACTGGGATTGTTTCTGTTTTTCAAAGATCTTGTTCTTTTGTACTGCAATTCATGTGTATACGCAGGTCAGGGGGGGGGGGGGGGAGGGCAGAAAATCTTTGGAAAAGTAATAATTCTTTAAAAGCATTACTTTGAAAAGTATTACTTGAATTGTATTGCGTGATAATTTTGTTTGAAAGGTTTTCATTAAATTTCATTACAACTGCTGATTGCTTTAAGGGGCCGAAAATACCAGCTATTTTTTTATTGCCCATCAGAAACTTTGTAATAGAACTGTCTTTTATATTTTTTTAGGAAAAGCAAAAGATATTTCAGAAAATGCTGTCAAAGGTACCGTTTTGAACCTAATTTCCGGACGCGACAGTGCGGGAAGAGGAAAAAAACTGCTGTCACAAGACAACAATCAATTTTAACTCAAGATGTGATTAATTTAAAGAAAAGAATCTGTTGTATTACAAATTATTTCAATGACCAAGCCTGCAATTCTCATTCATTTATGTAGAGTTTGGCCGAATATTCGGTTTCATTTTCGTTTTCAGTGCAAAATCTTAGTTTCGGGGAAAATACTGCCGAATAATCGGTATTGCTATAACTGCCCTCCCTATCCTCTCCCAAACGCCACTACCATCCAAAGAGCCGCACATACTATGTATTCACATAAAAGAGGATAAATCTAGAAGGTATTAATAATATTGATTAAATTCGTTATTTTTAAATTAAATTATTTTTGAATCATTTTTTATGTTTATAGCACCTTATATTTAATTCATTTTATTTCAATAAAATTAATTTTTAGTTAATAATTATGTACTTCCGTTTCTACGCAAAACATTATTCAGATAACATGCATGTTTATGTTAATTACTTTGAATATATTTTTAAGATAATTTCGTTTTCGTTTTCTGTCGAAACTAGAAAGGTAACCAAAATTCGGTTCCTGTCGAACATTATTTTTATGTTTGTAAATGAGCAGAAATTTTTGCATTACTGAACGTTAAAAAATATTTTTTCGAAAATCGCCTTAAGGATTTGCACGTAATCATAATTTATAAATTTCGGAAAATCGAGTTTTATTTTAGAGGCTTTATCAATGGAATCAAGACTTTTTTATGTGGCCAGAATCTGGAATAGACGATTCTATATAATATATAATAAGCATTCTACAATAAAATTGAAACTAGTTTTTCTCAAAATTGCATTTTTAAATATATGACCACGACACGATTACTTTAATAATACTGAATTGTTTTACTTCTAATTTTGTCAGGTTTTTTTCTTATATAATTATGCAGAGCACTAAGGATTTTTTTTAATCATCAAAAATCCTCATTTTTCTTCGATAAAAGTTGAATAATCTCTTCAAAACAATCAGCATTTTGAAAAAAGAAAAAAAAAAGCTTTCCGTAATTTCCACCCTTTATCTCACCTAGTCACTAAAATAAATCATATTTAATTTTAAATTGCTGTTTATTTTAATTACAGAAGCCAAATTTAATTTTAATAGTCGCCGCAACTCACACACACAGACAAAAAATAAAGAAAGACATGCACCAGAAGAGCAGCAATAGCTTCAAATATATTTACATATTTTAAAAATAATATGTACTATCAAAATTATATTTAAGCATTGTATTGCAAAACAAAAAACAAAGTCAAAGAAAATAGAAATACTTAATTGCGTAATGGGGAAAAGAAGAAGAATAACACGTTTTTTTTCTACAGCAATAAGCTAATATGTGTTCATTATTTTGCATCTATTTCTTACTCGATATCTTGAAAAAAAAAAGTATCTAAAAAAATGATAAGGTTTATTGGCAAAGTTATTTTTCGTTTTCACCTTAATGGGAATATCTAAAAATTTAAAGTATGTATCAATGAAAATTGTTTAATAATATCGTCAAAAAGTTTTGAACAGCTTATGTTATTACTCAAAACATTATAAAACTCCTATAACAGTTACTTAATTCGATATTTTATTTTTTCGTTTTTAACGTTTCTTTCTTTGCTGATGTCTGTACGCCGAACGTGTGTTAATTAGTATTTCATGGAAAAATACCTCCACATCCGGTTTCTATTTTCTTCAGAAAGTTACAGAGATCCAAAAATCCCACAATATGGTATAATCAATAAAAAGTGTCACATTTGGTATTACTACAGATACCATTGGATATCTAAGGTGAAACTCCACCGAAATGTCTTCTTAGGGAATTTGTCTTCTTAGGAACTCCCACTAACAGCACTGAAAACTAAACAAATACACATCTGCGCTTCTCTTTCATCCATTCTTTTGTGAAACGACTTTTACAAGTTTCAGTGGTTTATATATTTATTTCGATTACATGTCATGTGTATTTTTCAATTTGTAAATCGGGGTGGTGTTTGAAGTTTAGAGTCGTTAAGCAGATACAGTTTAAAAAAAAAAAAAGGGTTTTAGATACTATTGGCATTTTCAAATGCTAAAAAATTGTAAAAATTTTTCAAATAGATATGAAAAATTAACCTTTTATTCTTTGAAAAGCAAAATTTACATAAGTTTCCATTGCCCAAAAACTTGTGAAAAATTAGTCTTGGCGGTGTAACCTATATTATCATTAAGAAATTATGGAATGTTCCAGTTTATTAGAACTAAGAGCATCGATTTATGTGTGTGCAGTGTTGAATTCAGGCGGTGACCCAGGGGGGAGATCCTCCCCCCTCCAAGCAATAAAATGTGAGATTTTGTGTTTTGAATGGTCAAAAAGTACAATATCCACCCCTGAACTCTAAAATCCCCCCCCCCCCCCCCTTAGAGCCACAGAAGTACCTCCCGGAGAAAAGTGTCTGAATTCAACTCTGTGTGTGTGCTTGTGAGGAGTGTACGTGTGTGTAAGTGGGTGGGTAGGTGGGGGAAGAGCTATTACAAAAACACGATAATAGTTTTTTACAGTTATTTTTATACAGGAGCTGGAAAAATTTGACCAACGGCGCCATGATTACAAAAACACGATATTAATTTTTTGAAAGTTAGTTTTACTTAGACGCTGAAAAATCTGACCAAGGGTGCCGTAATTACAAAAATACTATATTAATTTGTTGAAAGTCATTTTTACAGTGGCGCTGAAAAAAATGTGACATAGGGCGCTATGATTACAAATACACAATATTAGTTTTTTTAGAGTTATTTTTAAACAGGCCCTGGAAAAATCTAACCAAGGGCGCCAGGATTACAAAAACACGATATTAGTTTTTTGAAAGTTATTTTTACAGAGGCGCTAAAAAAAAATCTGACCAAGGGAGCCAGGATTACAAAACACGGTGTTAGTTTTTTGAAAGTTATTTTTACAGAGGCGCTGAAAAAAATCTGTGGAAGGGCGCCATGATTTAAAAAATATATATTAATTTTTTTAAAGTTATTTTTACAGAGGCGCTGAAAAAAATCTGACCAAGGGTGCCATAATTACAAAAACACGAACACGATATTTTTTTTAAAACTTATTTTTACAGAGACGCCGAAAAAAAATCTGACCAAGGGCGCCATAATTACCAAAACACGAAATTAATTTTTAAATACCTATTTTTTACAGAGGCACTGAAAAATACTGACCAAGGCCGCTAGGATTACAAAAACACGATATTAGTTTTTTTTTTTTTTTTTTTTTTTTTTTTTTTTTTTTTTTTTTTTTTTACAGAGGCGCTGAAACAATCAGACTAGGGGCGACATGATTACCAAAGCCGCCTCTAAAAATGGGACCAATTAAAATGAAAATGTCTTCTCTTAAATTGCATTCCATTTTTTTTTTCTTTTTTCGTCGTTTGTACTTTCACAAAAAGCAGAAATATTTGATCACCCAGGGCACTAAATATTTGACAGAAAAGTTAATTTTTTTAAAGTTATTTTTAGAAAGACGCTGAAAAAGTCTGACTAAAAGCGCCATAATAACAAAAACATAAATACGATATTATTATTATTTTTTTTTTTTACAGAGGCGCTGGAAAAAATCGGACCATGGGCGCCATAATAACAAAAACACGAACACGATATTAGTTTTTTGAAAGCTATTTTTGCAGAGGCGTTGAAAAAAATCTGACCAAGGGCGCCAGGATTACAAAAACACGATGTTCCAGGATAACATGTGTAACAATAGCACATCTGATTGTCGATAATTTATGTTATCTCGAAATTGGGTTATCTAATTGTCTTTGATCCCACACAGTTTGCTTATGCTATACTTTTAAAAATAAAAAGTATTACTTTTTAATTTGCCATATGAAAATCTTTGAAATTTTATGCCTTTCAGAATGTACAACTTTAAACGTGATTCAAAAAAAAAAAAAAAAAAATGACGAGGGCGCACCGGGCATTTGCCTCGTTGCCCGGTGGGCCAGTACGACCCTGGGCCACCATAATTATAATTACTTCGACCATGATAGTAGCCTCTGTTCATGTATCTAGGGGAAAATTTTGGATTATACCTTGCTTTTGAATTAGGTGAAGTATTTTCTGCTATGTCTTGAGGTATCAAAGAACTTTCAGTCTCAAAGTTTTCCGGAATCTCAGATTTATTTTGGTAAGAATTCTCGGAACTCTGTTTCCCATATCCAAATTTATTGTAATTTTCATGGTTAAATGACTGTTTAAAATACCTCTGGTTATATCTATTATTGCTTCTGTTATCAAATGTTCTATTAAAATTTCTGTTATTTCCCTTATGATCAAAATTTCTACTGCGATCTTTCACATAGTCTTTTCTACCATGTGCAGGACTTCTTCTTTCATAATTTTCTTCTGGAGATGGATAGTCAACATTCCATTCATCGGGTAATCCTGGATCTTTTGTTTTATTCGGCTTATATGGCTTTTTTAATTTTCTTATTTTTTCTCTGTTTGCTAAATTTGTAATGTGAGTTAACTTCGCTTCGTCATTTACGCAGTCGATATTAACCATATCTTCCCAATCTCGATTATGGTTGTTTATACTTGCTTTATCAATTTTTGTCGGTATTTTGTTGATTTTAATGTATCCTACTCTTACTGTGTTGCCGCTTATTATTCTAACACCCTCTTCCGTTACTTTTAACGTCATGCCTTCTACTGCTTTTCTACCTATTATTAAGTCGCAGTCCGTCTCTTGTACAACGTAAAATTTATCCTCGATTTCTGTATCATCCATGTAGACTTTATGCCAGAAAAAACCTGTTGGCTTAATTTTTTTTTTCACCTATGCCTGATATAGATATACTGTCGCTGGTTAGTTTTGGCGCGTTTATTGCAGTATGATATCTTGAACTGGCGATTGAAATATCGCTTCCTGTATCGATTATTACGTTTGTTTTTATTCCGCTAATATCTAAGATTCTTCCTTTTTTACCATTTAACATTCCCATATTGACTATTTTTCTTTGCGTGTCTTGGGTCTCATTTTGGTATTTTGTTTCTAGCCAATTTTGATTATATTGCGGGTAAAAATTTGAATATTCTCGTTGTGTATTACTCGCCATGGCACATTTCGCACTCACGTGACCAGGGTTGCCACACGCAAATATGCGACTCTTTGCTTCCATAATTCATACTGTGTCTATTGTCAATTTGGCGTCTTTTCAAATTGGCGTAATCAGCCACTCGCGATCTTCTGTCATCAAAATCGCTACTTGTATCCTTAACTGATTGTTTATTGTAAACCCTTTGTGCTGTTTCGTAATTATCTAATTTATTAACTAAGTCATCAATTTTCTTTATTACTAATAATTCCTCTATGAAATGTGTTTTTGTTTCCATAGGTAAATTATGCCTGATTTGATTAACAACAATTAATTCTGCTAAATCTTCAAAGCTATTTACTTGAAGACCTTCAATCCATTGCTGAAAATACACCTTTATCTCATAAGCGAAATCTCGCCAATTGGCTGATGGCTCCTTTTTAGATGAGAAAAATTTCAGCCTAAACTCCTCTGGTGATAGCTTGTAGCGTTTTAGTAGTATATTTTTTATGTAATCGTAATCGTGAATTTCAGGTTCATTTTCCCTTGTTCTTATATTTACGGCATTAGATTAATTAAATAATTTACCCATTCTTTTTTATCAATGCCTGTTTGCTCCATTTGCCTTTCGTACATAGATAAATATAAACTAATATCATTCGAGCTATCGTATTTAGTCAATAATCTAAGCAATTCAAATTGTTTACCTGGATTTGTCCTTGGGTTTTCCTCAATGTGTTCTCTTGAATTTTCTTGTATCTGCAATTTCTGAATTTTAAAATTTTGCTCCGACTCTATTTTCCATTTTCTCTCTTCCATTTCCATTTTCAATTTCTTCTCTTCAATCTCTGCTTGTAATTTCTTCTCTTCAATCTCTGCTTTTAATTTCTTCTCTTCAATCTCTGCTTGTAATTTATTCTCTTCAATTTCTTATAAAATCTTCTTCGTAACTCTCCCAACTCTTGATCAGCTTTATTAGGACAGGTATTGTCGGTTTTTCTGGTGCTTCAATTCCGCATTCTTCGCAGAGGTTTATTAGATCAATTCTCTTAGCTTTATTTAGAGTTCCCATCTTTCAAAAATTGTACTTGAAGTGATACGATTACGGTTTCACCTTGCTAATTCGTAACCCAACTTTTGATACTGGCGTTTTATAACATTTTACGTTTGGTTTCCAATTCACTACTAGTGGCTTTTACTTTTAATAATCCCGGCCGAACCCCCAAAATGTGAGAAGATTATGTATAAATAGTCACTTTACTGAACCAATATGACAAATAATCGATGAACAACAGAATACTAACTTTAATTTCAACTAATACACTTTTAGCAAAAACTATATAACAACAATTTAGCTTACAACAATCCGGCGAGGCCTAATAATACCTTTACCGGCTATATTCCTTTTATATCTTGCTTCATAACAAAGATTAGAAAACTGGCTCTTAGCCAAATCTCGCGATTCAAACTATTTACAACTCGCGCATGTCTAACCATGGATAATAATAGTAGTTAGTTCATTTGATGAAGTGAAGTGTCTAACCATGGATAATAATAGTAGAGTGTCAGTTCATATCGTTTACATGAAGTGTTCAAACTGGAATCCTACAAATATATATATATATACAGTAGACTACCTTAAATTCGCATAGCTTGGGACCGGAGGTTGTGCAATTTTAAAATTTTGCGTATTTCTGGTCACTGTATTGTTTACATTTTGTAAACAGTAATAAAGAAAGGGCAACTGACGTCACTGTTGGTTAAATTACTGTTGGTTTGGGAGAAAAACCTGTTAGTTCTTTACGACTCCCACAGTACACATGAGATGGAGAGATTTGATTGATCTACGTCAAACTGGTCTGTGATATGATTGGCCTACGTCGCCATGACGATTCCTGCAATGATAGCTGTGACAAAAATGCAGTGGTAGATTGGTTGATGGAACTGGTTGTTTGTAAACATGCCCTTTCCTTATTTGAATGTAACAATGCACTCGAAATTATAATGAATGTTTTCAATAAAACAAAATAAGAAAATTTAAAAATGTTTAAAATATTAAAAGTAAAAGTCAAGTAAATAATTAATAATGCATAACTAAATATGCATAATAATGATGAGATAATTTTTTCTTGAATTATTCAGTGAAACTCGGTTTATAAAGGTACACTAGTAATTCACATCAAAATTTTAAAATAACAAAGTTTTATTTCATGTTTAGCCATATTTAACCAAAAAAGCTTGATTTATACATAAATGTATTTAGTAAAAAATCACGATCGCCACTTTATCAGCGCTATCTTAATTTTTTTCAGAAATAAATTTATACTTCCTTTATGAGAAAACACTATTAGTTCAATCCTATTAACCAGAATTACACATTAAAATGTGTACATAATGATGTAGGAAAAATTCAAGTGTTTTTAATTTTTATATCTTAACTGTAAATTCTTTACATCTGAAATGATGTGTGAATTTTAGGCATTACTTAGCCAAAAAAGTTTTTGTGCTATTATATTTTTGCATTATTGCCATTAAATCCCATTGCTTGGCAACAGTTATATATATATATATATATATATATATATATATATATATATATATATATATATATATATATATATAACTAATATTTCTATATTTCCAGTTGATTATCCTATTAATTTAGAATTAACGGAAAACCTCCTTTCTAACAATACTATTAACTTTTTAGATCTTAATATTACACTAAAAGAAAACAAAACAATAATAGATCTATTTGATAAACGTAAAGAATTTAAATTTAAAGTTAATTCATTTACTAATTTTAAATCATGTCTTCATAATTCTGTATATCGTAATATACTCCTTAATCATATTTATAGAATAAAAAGTTTATGTTCCTCTCAACTTATTAACAAAAATATTAAAAAACTTATCTTTGACGCATTACAACATGGTTTTCCAAAAAAATTCATTTATTCCTTAATATATAGTTAGTTCCTATTTGATCTTTACAACCAAATTAACACATGCGTTTAAAAAATGTATAAAAAAAATCATATAATCTTATAAATATTTACAAAAAAAAAAAAAAAAAATTATAATAGGACGGTTGGGTGGGTAGACGTTGGATTGAGGAGGTGTGTGTCGGCGTTGTATGGAAAAATACGCATGGTTAATTTATACATTTAAAAAAAAAATGGGGGCATTTTGATTTACACAATTGTTTGATCATACACATTTTATAATGGACTGCGATGTGTTATTCTTATGTATATTAATTTAGTTAGATTTACTTATTCATTATTTAATTATTTTAAATGAATTTATATTCATTATTATTAAGAATGTATTTGATCTAATGATTTGGATTAATACCTTTGGTGGACAATATCATATCTACTTCTAAGATAATGTTTACTTTTATACAGTGTTGATATAATATGTTTTAATTTTATTTAGTGTTTTTATTTAATTTAACTTTGTTTAAAGCCACATTTTTGTGACTAATTCATTTCAATATTTACTCAATATTAATTTTAAATTATTTGATTCTTAATTCAAATCTTTAGTATTTTAATTTAATTTATTTTAAATGATGTTGCATTTTTAGTACAGTTATTTAATCGTTGTTGACATTTAATGGTACATTTTTAATGTTGCATTAATTATTAATTTTTCCATATTACTACTTATTTATAACATAGTATTATTAATTTATACATCCATTACTTAGATATTATTCAACTTTCTATTTATTAATTAATTTCATTTATTTATTATTTAACTAATGGCTATCATTAAGATAGTAATTTGGTTTAATTATTAAAAACTAATTTCCATCCATACTTTATATTTACTTTTACCACTAAAGGGCAGCACTATTTTAAGTTTTTTTTAATTATTATTAATTTTTACATCTTAATACTTATTTATAACATAGTATTATACATTAATACATCCTTTAATGTAATTCGATTTTCTATTTATTAATTAATCTCATTTATTTATTATTTAACTAATTGGTATCAATTAAGTTAGTAATTTGGTTGATTTATGAAACATTTATTTCCATCCTATTCCTTCAATTCAGATTATATCCATTTTTTTCTACTAATAGATGGCAGCACTAATGTTCCTGTTTATTTTATAATCCATTATATTTTAACATTAATTCTGGCATCATTGCAAAGCAATTTATATTTCTTAGCAATTTACATTTCTAAAATTGGCAACATGATATGATTTTTTATGCAATTCATTCCCCAGTCATGTTGGAGTTTTCATGATGGTTCATGAACTGCAAGGTATCTTATTTATATCTTTATTCATCTTTATGGATTTTTTTATTGTATGGTTTCTTTCCTTTTTTATATTGTATTTTATTTTTTATTTTATCACTGATTTGAATCATTGTATTTGAGATGTTGTCCCAATATCATATTTTTTAGCACTGTTTGGCTAATATGAAGATGAAACATCTCATTTTATTTGTGGTATTTAGGCAATTGGGACTTGATAATTCTGTCTAAATTCCACAAATTTCATTTCATTTAATTCCATTGATTCAATTTTTATTTAATTTCTTATTCTTTCAATGTTTTTTGATTCCATATTAAGTGTGTTGGGGAATCTTTCATTGTCAACTAATTATTTCATACTTAATTATTTCATGGTTTAAGTTGGTGTTATGATAATGTTTCATTTATGGTTATATATATATATATATATATATATATATATATATATAATGGTTGGGATAATAGACAAGTACCTTTATAAGTCAGAGTACTCCTAAACACTTTAATAAAAACTATATTTATATTTATATAAAATAATACAGTTAGACAAGTCTTAAAATCTATATTTAAGGAAAAGGGAGAGAAGAGAAAAAGAACCTTGAAAAGACTAAATACTTGCAATTGCATGCTATTAAAAAATAACTTGTTTCTAATAATAGTTAAATATTTCTGCCGATTATTATCAGATTACATGAAAAATCGCAGATATGCCAATAAAAATAAATGCATCTTTCAAATTTTATATTAAATTTCTGGTATATTATTGAAATAATTTTGCCCATGAATTTTCATTTTTAACAAGAGAAGTTGCATGGGTCTGCTTACATTTATACTTCCTTTATGAGAAAACACTATTAGTTCAATCCTATTAACCAGAATTACACATTAAAATGTGTACATAATGATGTAGGAAAAATTCAAGTGTTTTTAATTTTTATATCTTAACTGTAAATTCTTTACATCTGAAATGATGTGTGAATTTTAGGCATTACTTAGCCAAAAAAGTTTTTGTGCTATTATATTTTTGCATTATTGCCATTAAATCCCATTGCTTGGCAACAGTTTTATATACACACACACATATATATATATATATATATATATATATATATATATATATAATGGTTGGGATAATAGACAAGTACTTTTATAAGTCAGAGTACTCCTAAACACTTTAATAAAAACTATATTTATATTTATATAAAAAAATACAGTTAGACAAGTCTTAAAATCTATATTTAAGGAAAAGGGAGAGAAGAGAAAAAGAACCTTCAAAAGACTAAATAATTGCAATTGCATGTTATTAAAAAATAACTTGTTTCTAATAATAGTTAAATATTTCTGCCGATTATTATCAGATTACATGAAAAATCGCAGATATGCCAATAAAAATAAATGCATGTTTCAAATTTTATATTAAATTTCTGGTATATTATTGAAATAATTTTGCCCATGAATTTTCATTTTTAACAAGAGAAATTGCATGGGTCTGCTTACATTTTTTTTCACGCAATTCTGTTTTTGTGAACATTTTGTATAAAAAATATTGCCTTATTAAAAAAATCATGTAAAATTGTCCTAAAAAATATAATAAAAATTTTGTGAATTAGAATTTTTCGTTTAGGTTCTTATTTAGATATTTTTAATAAGACCCTTCATACATACAGTAGTAGCCAAAATTGTGGAAACCTTTCGGAAAAAATGCTTTTTTGAAGTTTGATGGCTCATAACACCCGATATTTCTTAGTAATGCCATAAAAGCTAAATACCACTGGAAAGATAATTTGCTCAAGAATATCATGCAATATACAATTGGATCAGTTATAATTATTTTATAAACCGTTATAGCCAAATAATCAGAAAAAAACAGTAAAACCTGGTTAGGTTGACGATTTTTCTTTTTCTTGAATGTAGCCGAATGCCATATGAATGTTTGGAGTGTCCAGACAGATTCCATTTTATTTGATAATGGGTCAATCAAAGGTAAGGTAGGATTTTAAAAAAAAAAAAGTATGCCATATTTTGGTTTTTATAGGAGGACATTTATCACTATTTTTTATGATTTATGATTGCTATCAAGTTGCTAAAGTTCTTTGCCACCTTTCAATTTTTGAACTCGTAAAGCGTTTTAAAATTAACAAAGCATCATAAAAAGTTGATTAGTTACCCAGAAATCAATCTGTAACATTATATTTTTAAGTGTAGAAAGCTACGGTTATGAAGAAATTTGAAGTAAATAAACAAAGGGATGTCTAAGTCTAGCAAAACAAGACTGGTAAAGGCAGGAAAATGTGCAGGAGAGGGCGGTAGAAGAGTAAGGTCCCTGTGTATAGGTCACAGAAAAGAATCATCGCAGTATGTGCAACATGAAAGAATGCACTGTAATGGGGAGCTGAAACAAAGTACAGTTCCGTCCAGAGTGCAGTATTTTGGTCTAAATGCTAAAATTCCATTTAAAAAAAAAACATTTTAACACTCCAAATACCATGACCCTACTATTTCTCTGTCTAGTAAACATGCCTTTTTTTTTTAGCTCAGTTTAATATTTTCAACCTTTATTTGATTTATAAAGCTATAAAATCATAAATTTTTGAAGCAAACTCCAAAAAAACATTTTTCCCAAAAAGTTTCCACAATTTAGGCAGCTACTGTATATACAGCTAGATAAGAGATGCAGTGCCGATTTCAGCTGTTATGTGAATGTGACATGTTTTGTTAGTCTAAAACCCTCACATTTCTGGAGGATTCAGAAAGGAGATTGAAAAAAATTCCGAAATTTTTGATGGGTCCTATGTTTTAAGGTGATAAAATTGTAAAAGTTCCTTTAAAGGACTCAAGTTCTTCCTAAACTGCTTACAGATCATATTTTCTATGTTAACATTTTCATGAGAGACACTCAACATGAAAAAAATATAAAGAAAAAATATCAGAATGCAGCCATAATAACATTTTGAATATATTATTTTATAAATTAAATTTCAATTTTTCCAATTTGGAAAAATTGAAAAATAATCCCCCCCCCCAAAAAAAAACAGTTTTTTCCCAAAGTTTCCGTTTTTTTTCGAGCATTCCCATCTCTATTTACAATACCATTTTATACACACATTTGATGGCTTTCCATCAAAAAGTTTTGACTGTTAGTTTCGAACTGTGCAACAAGGTTAACATTTTTATTTTAAATCGTCAAATTATAAACGTGTATTATTAAAAGACAACCAACTGTAAAGCACTTGGATTTTTCCTATAGCACCTGAGTAAATTTCACCTCAAGGCAAATTTCATAATGCTACCATGTTATTTGTAGCATTTTCAAATAGAACATGTATTTCCCTTCAAATGTTGCCAGGCATATTACAAAAATCATCGAAGTGGAAATTTTTAGAATATACTAAAAATAAATTCAAAAGAAGATTTTTTTAATTTCAAGAAATGTAAAAATCAGCATTTATTTACTTAACCTCTAATTATTGATGTTCAAATTATTTATATACTAATTAATTGTTCAGCAGAGCTGAAATTATGCTGTAAATTACTAAAATACAAAGGATGTGGAATTATCACTTTACTAAACAGCGTACAACCAACAGTGTGAACAAATGTCTAGACCAGACTGGGGTATGCCACTAGAGTTGTGCTCATGGTTGACGTTTTATCTTGTGCTGCAAGGTCGTAGCCTAGCCATATGAGAGTGAGAGAATGCTAGACCGGATGGCTTCATTGGAAAAAGCACTTGGTGCGCTAAACCAAGGGATCCAGGATCGAACCCAGGTCTGGACATCTTTTTCACTCTGTTGGTTGTGCACTGTTTAGTAAAGTGATAATTCCACATCCTTTGTAGTTCCAATTATTGTTTAGAATTTATTGCTGCAATTAATCAAAATGCAGTGTATACCATATTACATCGAAAATATATGGATATGAGTTTCAAAATTTCTGTAACTATTTTTCAATAGACCGAATTTATAAAGTTTGGTGTGCAATTAGGCATATTTTAGCCATGTTCAGTAGCGGACTTTGTGTAGCTGCTAACCTTTTGTTATTTATCAAATTAAATGAACATAATTTTAACCAGAAATTATATTTAATAAATGAAATCAATTAAGTAACCGATAGATACAAGACAAAATTTATTAAATAAATTTTCTGTTTTAAAATATGTTTATTTTGTACTCGAAAAAAAATCCAGAAAATTGACTATAACTTTGCCAGATAAAGATTAATGGACCAGCATGTACAATCAACTTTTTAAATAAATACAATTTAGAACATTTGATTAAATTTTACGGATTTGGTTGATAAAAATAACATTGAGTATATTTTTGAAAAAAATAATAAAATAAACTATGAATTAAAATAACATTGGAAATTCATTTTACATGAATAAATTTTTAATATGGCTGTGTTTTGTACGTACAAATTTTATTTAGTACAATGATAATAATATTATCTAATTGGTTTTTTTTGTAATGTGGCCTTCACCTTTGTATATAATGCTTAATTTGGCCAGCAGTGGTAAACGAGTTTGACATCTCTATTCTACCCTGTACTACAATTTCCTCTGTTGTGCATATTTTTTAATTTTATAGAAAATAATTTCGGAAATGCATTGTAGTATATTTTTGAGGTTGCATAAATTTTGCTATAGCAATTTCCAACTGCAAGTTGCATCTTGTTGACTGCTAAAGTAAATCCTTGGCTGTTAAGATTTTTTGAAAATTCTCCACCCTTGCAGGTAGCTATATATACTTTTTTCCTCAAGAAAAATATGCTTAATTCTTGCAAGTAACATAGGAAATTACAATATGCAGGTAAAGGAAACTGTGGGGGGGGGGGGGAAGGAAAGATATGCTAAAGTTGTTAGTACTGCAGAATATTAGGGCTCTAGTGATTTTTTCTTTTTATTAAAAATTAAACCTTGCTGCTAAGACTGAAAACTGTCTAAAATGGTACTTTTCCTTCCCATTTGTCCCTAGCAATTCTATCTTAGCAGCTTTTAGTATGTTAGTTTTCTATTAACTTAACAATTAATAATGAAATACAAAGTAAAGTAAACCTGTGAAAACACAACACACCTAAAAAATAAAAATAAAATTCTTAAAAAGTTTCAAAACAGTTTTTAAGTTGTGTCACCAAATTAATTTTAAATAACATGACTACAAAAGCAATTCAATTTGTTTATGTTAATATTAAAAGAATGTTTAATTTTTAGAGTGGGGATATATGCTCATAAATGTACAGTTATATGGGCTCTTCCCTTCACTCCTTTTAATATAAAAAAAGTTTAGTTTTTTGAATTTCTAATATTTTATATTATGTACTAATTTTTAACAAATAATTTTGTTTTCTTTAGTTTTGCCATTTTTTCCTCTTTTTCATTAGTTACAGAGATAACATCAGGTAAACTTTTTCCCTTTATGCAGTTTATTTTTTAATTAAACTAAACTTCTAAAAGTTTGAACTTTTGATTAAAAAAAAAAAAGTCCATATTCAGAAGGAAAAAAAATATGCTACTCACAAAGATAACTTTGACTGTGATTTTATTATAAACGTTTCACGAATAACGACGAGTATATCATTTTATAAATGGGTCTGTATATTCAAATGATTTACATTTTCTTAACATTTTATTTAACTTGCGAGTTATTTATCACCATATGTATCTTTTTCATTTCTTTAAAAGGGAGTTTTAAAAAAGCAAAATTAAATTGGTAATTGATTTGATTTACACTCATATACATGTATTTGCGAAGAAATTAGTTTACTGATATATCAAATATATCAATGAAATATATTGAGTTGAGCTCCACCATTAATTTTCAAAACTCTACGCCTATGTATATGCTATAAAGGGAAAGCTAAAATGTTGGCATGATGAATGAAATTGCTAATGAATTAAAAATATCCTGAATTTGTTAAACTATATCATACATTTTAAGCACAGATTTTATAATTTTATAAATTCTAATTCGGAAAAATAAAGAAACAATACGAAATTTAAATATAGTAGTGAATAAAACAATTTCTGTACAAAAGCAGAAATTACAAAGAAAGCAAAATTTAAAAATAAATAGTTGTAATATATTATTTATATTATTAATTATATTGGCAACAGCTAACGAATTGTGGTAACTGTAACTTTAACCTAGATCGGCAGATCGTATCTCTGAGTAAACATGCATACGTGCATAGTATCTGAAGGTAACATTTTATCTTAATATGTATTTGTAATAAACTTAGAAGTTATTAAATGATCTGATCATCTTAATTTATAAAATTGGCGACGAATTCTTTCGACGAACAGTAATTGTACCGTATATTTAAGATAGTTTTCTAAATCGTATCGACCTTGTCGAAGTTAAGCCTAGTTGGTCAATTGTCAGTATTTGACGATAGTAATGAGGATTTTTCACTCTATGTGGAGAGACTACGACTAGAACAATATTCTTTAGCAAATGATCTTGATGAAACAAAGCGAATGCCTGTGTTGATATCAGTATTGAGATCTAAACATACAAACTTTTGCGCAACTTGTTGACTCCGCAACTACCGAAAGATTCAACGTATGACGTGATTATCAAGAAGCTGCAAGACCATTTTCGCCCGGCTCCTATTACAATTGCGGAAAGATTTCGTTTTCATCGAAGGAACCAAATCGATCGGGAAAGTACTTCCGAGTATTTAGTAGAATTAAAGCGTTTGGCATCCACGTGTGACTTTGGAACTTTTCTGCAGGAAGCTCTACGGGATCGTTTCGTCTGCGGCATTCGTTGTGAAGCTACTCAAAAACGCTTGCTTGCGAAAAAGGATCTCAAGCTTGAGGATGCTTGTGAAATCGCCTTGGCGATGGAATTGGCAGAGCAAGGTGCCAGCAACATCAAAGTGACAGTACCTGCACTTTCCAATGTCAACAAAGTGAGCAAATATCAAAGTAAGTCCTATAAAAATGTTAAAAATAATCCTCAGAAATGCTATCGCTGTGGTGCCTCACACGATGCAAACAAGTTTAAATTTAAAACTGCTAAATGCCATGCTTGCCAGAAGATTGGCCATATTTCACCTGTGTGTAAATCTAAAGACAAAAGTGCTAATCCTTCTGCTAAAAAAGTATCAGCTAATTGTGAACAGAGTAATTCTGAAGAGTATAATCTATTTTCCATAAATGTAAATAAATTAAGTAATTATTCTAACTGTATAGTTCAAGTTAAAATTTGTAACAAATCACTAGATATGGAATTAGATACTGCTGCAGATGTTAGTATAATTTCTGAAACGTGGTTAAAACAAAATTTACCACACATAGTGCCTAAAAGTATACCAGTTACACTCAAAGATTATAACCAACAATCCATTGCAATAGCTGGGGAAGTGTCAGTCAGTGTTGTGTATGAAAATCAAGTGTGTGATTTACAAGCTATGGAGGATGTTCCATCTACGTCATGATCACGTGGTCCAGGCGAAGAACTTCTTTATTAAAGAAGGGAAGGCTCCAAGGGGTAGGCTAGTAAACGTAATGTAAATCCCCGACAGCCAACGAGGTTCATGGGATAAAGCAATAGTAGCTTCCCTTCTTATCAGTTAGAAGTTCTTTGGGTAAATTACCGGTGCCACGTGACCTTTTTCGGCCTCGAACCAGGATTTGGAATATCCTCCATTGTAGTAAAAGGTGACCGACCATCCTTATTTGGAAAGGATTGTATTAGAAAATTTAAGTTAAACTGGCACAAAATTTTCTCTGTACATAAAATACTTAAGGACATGTCTGTTAAAGTTGATTCTATAAATGCTTTGACAAATAAGTATAGCAAACTTTTTCAGGAAAGTTCTGAACGAATTAAACATATAAAGGCTTCATTAAAAATGAAACAGGAAACTCAACCTGTGTTTTTTTAAAGCGCGTCCAGTGCCATATTCTTTAAAGAGTAAAGTTGCTGAATAAATTCTAAATTCCAAGCAGAGAGGTGTTTGGGACTTTGTGTAACATTCCAGTTGGGCAACTCCACTTGTGATTGTTCCCAAGAAAAATGGTGATGTACGCTTGTGTGGTGACTTTAAAGTTATTGTTAACCAATTTATTGATCAAAATCAGTACCCTTTGCCAACTCAACAAGATTTATTTGCAACTCTTAATGGTGGACAGTACTTTTCAAAATTAGATTTGCGTCATGCTTATCAACAGATTGAATTAGATGAATCTTCACAAGAGTATCTTACTCTGAATACCCATCTTGGTTTAGTACGCCCCTTAAGATTATTATATGGCATAAACAGTGCATCAGCAATTTTTCAGTCATCAATTAAAAAAATTCTTCAGGGTATAAAATTAGTGATTTGTTTTCAAGATGATATCCTTATTACCGGTGCCACATATGAAGAGCACTAAGCGCTCTGGAAAAAGTGTTTCAGCGATTTAGTGAATATAATGTTAAGCTCAACCTATCAAAGTGTAGTTTTTTACAAAAAAGTGTGGAATTTTTAGGCCATGTAATTGATAGCGAGGGTATTCATCCTACAGATGAGAAAGTACAATGCATTAAAAAAATAAATGCTCCTTCAAATGTAACGGAACTTAAATCATTTTTGGGTCTTTTGAATTATTATTCAAAATTTATACATAATTCTGCCGTGCTGCTTGCTCCCCTTTATAAATTACTCCATAAGGACACTCCTTGGATGTGGTCATCAGAATGTGAAGAAACTTTTCAGAAGTGTAAAAATCTTCTTACATCAGATGCTATTTTAGTGCATTACGATGACAAATTGCCTTTGAGAGTATCCTGTGATGCCTCGCCCTTGGGTCTGGGTGTTGTTTTATCCCACATCATTGACAATGATGAACGTCCAATTGCTTATGCCTCAAGAACTCTTTCCAAAGCTGAACAAAATTACTCGCAAATTGAGAAAGAAGCAGCAGCAATTATCTTTGGAATAAAGAAATTTCAGCAGTATCTCTTTGGTAGAAAATTTACGTTGGTTATAGACCATCAGCCGGTAATAAGTATTTTTGCACCTAACAAAGCTGTTCCTGCCATTGCAGCAGCAAGACTTCAAAGATGGGCAGTGCTGTTATCTTCTTTCAACTACAGCATTGAGTATAAAAAAGGCTCAGAACACTGCAATGCTGATTGATGCCTTGTCACGTGCTCCTGTTGAATCTGAAGTGGAAACGTCATCAGAGATATTTAAAATATCATATAGTGAAGACTTACCAGTAACCAGCATCGAAATTGCAAAAGCAACTCACAATGATGCAGTTTTAGGACAAGCTCTGAAGTATGTTCTAAATGGTTGGCCATGGAAGATAAACAATGAAGCACTTAAGCCATTTTTTAACCGTCAAGATCAACTGTCAGTTGATAATAATTGTCTTCTGTGGGGAATGAGAGTCATTGTACCAGAAAAATTCAGGAAGAGACTCCTGGATCAGCTGCATGATACTCACTCAGGAATTACCATTTTAGGAAAGTACCATTTTAGACAGTTGTCAGTCTTAGCAACTGACTTAATTGTTAACAACAACAAATAAATACCGGAGCACCAGGCGTGGATCCACGGGGAGCGGCGAGGGGACCATCGCCCCCCTAAAAAAATTATTTTACTCACCTGTTTTTATAATACAGTCGAACCTCGTTAACACGAAATTGAAGGGACTGGGAATTTTTTTCGTGTTAACCGTCATAATAGTGGCGCCATCTATGTTAGATATAAAAACTAAATAAATTAACCTACAAATATATCCCTGCTCAAAAAATCATAAATTAATAAGAAATAGTAAATTTCATTAACAAATTAATTATCGTTTTTTAGGCAATAATAATTTTATTTACATGCTAATCATATTTTTAAATAGTCCGTTATTGACTTTGGCTTCAATTTTTGTAGAGTACATTTTTTAGGAACGTATGGACCTAATCTAATTTGTCCAAAGCTCGGGAAGTATCCTCTTGATCCATAAGGAAACGTTGTACAGTTTTCAATGCTGCGGTAGATTCATTTATTGACACTAAACTTTTCCGTTCTGTGTCAATTTCTTCTTCCTCGTCTGACACTTCAGTGTTGTCATCTTTATTTTTCAGCAATTATTTCTTCGTCTGTCGTCATATCCGAAGTCAGAACATCTTCATCTATGGAAATGTACTCGGTAAAAACAATGTCTAAGAAATAATTTCCCGTTTTTGGCTACATACCTTTTTGTGGACAATTCTATGACACTCTTTAAATCTACGTTCAGTACTCCGTTAGAACATATGAAGTCGCTCTCACCGAGAGCAACAGCAAAAGCCTGTGATTTCTCTTGCAAAACTGCACCAGTTAAAACATTGTTCTAGATTCTTGCCTCTTTTATCCACCGGAAGAGATAAATTTCAATTTATTTATTATTTCTTCTACACATTCGTTTTCTTGCTGGTTTGATTTGACTCACAGCATAAGCGGCTTCAATCTTTATATGATTCTTTAAAATTGTAGAGAGGACCAATTGTAGAAGAATTGCAAGTATCCCATACTTCGCTGCATTTTCTGATTTTTTCAGCACTTTATTGCTAATTTCGTTTAACAGTTTTTGCTTGGTTTCTAAACATACAGCTTGTTGTTTTCGACTCATCTTTCACTGAGTTCTACAGAGTAACTGCGAACAGAGCTTCAATTATGTTAGTCAGGTAGTGAAGTAAGGATTGTTAGTTCTTTCACTCACAGATAGGGGAATTCGGAAACCCGGTTTATGCCACTGTCAGTACAGTTGACCGGGTAATGGAACAATCGCTTTCAGAAAAGAAATTCCTTCACCCAATCTTTCATTGTGGAGGACTTTAATGTGGGAACACTTACGCACATCAGAGATCAAAGAAAAGTAGGGATTAGTCAGGAATTCAGTATTTCAGGATTTTCTGAAACCCTTTTCCACTTTATATCTTTTACAAACCATGAGAAAATTCCATTTTTAATAAGAGTATGTGACATGTAAGTTTGAAATATCAGAAACATTGCGTAAGGAATTTTTTTTTTTTTTTACTTTGGAGAAAAAAAAAATTTCGCCTTAAGCGGAATTTTCTGAAATTCTATTTCGTGTTAAACGAATTAATTAACATTGATTTTCAAACTCATTTGACGGGACCTCAGTATTATTTCATGTTAAGCGAAATTTCGCGTTAAGCGATTTCGTGTTAACGAGGTTTGACTGTATATCATTGTACAATATAAAGCAGTTACAATTTTTTCCTTTTTTCATGGAAGTCTTTTGCGAAAAGTTTAAGAAAAGATAACATGAAAGAGTCAAAATATGTCATTCTTTTTTCCAATTGTCAGTATCATAGTGCAGTATTTTCAGAGCCTAATACCATGTTCACATCGGACATTTAAGATATCTTACACTGCCATTTTTGAGGTGGTACCCTCCCGGAATTGAATACCTGTCCACACCTCAAAACTCATGAAAGATAACTCACTGAACATCACAGTGTCCGAGATTTGAACAAACATAGAATGTGCGCATGTGCATATGTTAAAGGCAACCTCAACAGCCAATCAGAGTGAGTGGTACTGGTTGTATCTAGCAATAGAAAGTTCGAACTCACTAAGTGAGTTTCTGGAACTCCCTCAGTGAGTTCGGCGGTCTAAGATATCTTAACTATCCGATCTGAACGTAGTATAATAGGTTTCTGAATGATCCATCAATCAACAATAACCCTTCTAAACATCTGCCTCTGCCCCAATAGGTGTGAGTGTGGCGAGGTGGGATCTCCTACCCACGCCTACCACGAATGCACACTTACTGCAGGCTGGCACATTAAACGTCCAGCGTCCAGCCACTCCCCCTAAGGGATGGTTACAAAATATTCTTTCTAGACCCACACTTCTGAACAAACTCAAACACATCCACCAATACTTAGCACACATCTCCAACCTCACAAGCTAATCTGTACCCAGAGCAACTCCCATTCCCTCGTATGGCATCGCCCCTTGTCGCGAGTAGAGTTATAGTGTTACTCTGGCGATGCCACAGCGCCCCTTGTCGCGAGAGAGCATGTTTCTGGCGCGCAACCCTCTAGCTTATCTGCTGTCTGATATCCAAGTGCTGTGCGGCACATCATTCTCAAACCATTTCAAGAACCGCGGCACCTCGCTGCCCCGTGTCGCGAAGGAGATCTGTTCTCCGGCAGCGAGGGATTTGTTCTGTGAATTTCGGCCAATAATGGCCCATTGCAATTCACCCGCCCCCTGTCGCGTTTTCTGGCGGGCTCAACTCCAGCTGAAACTGTATATATATTTTTAAAAACTTAATAAAGGTACCGGGGGGGGACACCTATGCTCTACAGACTTGGCCTCCTAGTCTGAGCAGTCCCTCTTAGGCTGTGAACTACCTCTGCCCCAATGAATTAAACTCTTTTTCCTTCCTTATAAAAATCAAATCCGGGAACATACAGGGGAGTGTAAAATGAGTTACACACAAGAAGCCAGTTTAGTTAAAAGAATTTTTGTATTGATATTTTCTTTTCTTTAATACTATGTGCTTAATCTTACCCTTGCCCTCTTCCAGCGAAGTTTTTGTTTGGGACAGGTTTTCTTTCTAAAATCCAAATACAGTAAACTCCGTGAAAACGTAACCAGTCTGTAATAGAAGTGTTTCATGATCCTAACGAATGGAATACCATACAAGTATACCTGCTAAAATAGAGTTTTTTTCGGTCCCTAACGATTCCGTTTTCACAGATTTTATTGTCATGTGTAATAACCAATGTAAAGATAAACACACAGCCACATAGATTAAGCTTGCAGCTATATAGATGATGAGTGTGAAGTTTGTTTTACAGCTTTATAAAGAAACTTTCCTTCTTTATGAAAAGTCACAGCAGCAAGGCTAACTGCTGATCCTGTTCCTCAGTATTTTTTATATTGTATTTTGCACTGAAAAGGTAAGGCTTGAATTTTTTAGATATTTTCGCATTTTCATTTTAGTTATTTTTCATTGATTTTACACATCACAACACTACAGTTTTTGTAATTATCCGTTTTTAATTGATATTTTAAGTGTTAAATACTCTCTTTGCGTGCGCCAATGTAACTACAGTAAAACATGCTAAGACGGAATCATTAGGGACAAAAAAATTTCCATTGTAAACAGGTTTTTGTCTTAGGAGGTATAGTTACATACTATTCCTTTTGCCGAAACCATGAAATATTTCCGGTTAAGGCAGGATTCCCTTATACGCAATTTCTGTTTTCGCAGTTTTTTTGTATTTCGAGAAATACTATTAGCTCTATGCAATTAGCTTTTATATTTTCTACTCTTGAAGAACTAAAATTATTTCATAAAAAGGAATTCTAATGGTAATAAAATAGTTATGATACAGCAAAAGATATGAAAACAGGATAGCTAGGAACTGAAAAAAATTCTATTTTTGACAGGTTTCTATCTTAACAGGTGCAATTGTATGCAATTCCTTTTGCCGGGATTATGAAATTTTTTCGTTTAAGACAGTATTTCGTTAGAGACAGGTTTCCCTTCACAAATTACTCCAGAAATATTACTGAAAATGTTTTGAAAATTAAGGTTATCTTAATGCTCGTTTTGAAATGTTTGGAAAAAACTATTACATCTACGAAAGTACGCAGCATTGTCGAATGGTAATAAAATGCAATAAAATTTTATAAGACGGAATAGCTTAGAGACTAAAGAAAAGTTTCGTTTTAACCAGGTTTCCGTCTTAATACCGTTAATTGTTTCATATTCCTTCCGAGATGTGAAAGTGGAACCATCTGTCTTTTATGGAATTCACTCTTAAACACAAATATTTCACTGTCCCGACGGAAGGAATACAATAACAGTCTACCTGCTAAGACGAAAACATGTCAAAAACGGATTTTTTTTTCGGTTTTCAGTGATTTTGTTTTCACTGATTTACTGTATTGCTATTTGTAAATCATTAAAACTACACATAGCAGTATTAGTTTTCTATTAATTAAAAAATCTACTATACTAATAAAAGAAAGTTGTTTGACTGTGTGTGTGTGTGTGTGCGATGGCTATCGAAATTTGCCGCACGAAGAAGTTTGAAAATTCGGTGAGAATAATCCAAGGCAGGTACTGATGCTCCTGAGGCTGAATTTTTTAAGACCCGGGACCCCTGGGATACCTCTAAGTTTGTTGCCTATTTTTTTTATAACTTGACTCATTTTTATCCGACCTTCTTCCGTTTTTGGGGCCCTTTCTTCATTTATATTTTCTTCCATTTCTACGTTCCAGTTAAGACCCTGGGGCCCGATACGGGGCCCCTTGAAGCTTTTGTGAACATAATTGTTGATAACTTACCCTCTTTTAATCCGATTGTCTTTGTTTTGGTGGCTTTTTCTCCATGTAGTTATTCTCCCATTTCTACAGTCCAGTTAAGACCCTGACCCCATTGAAATTTCTGTTCTCTAAATTGTTAATAACTTGCCCCCTTTTATTCAATCTTCTTCGCTTTTTGGGCCCTTTATCCATTTAGTTATTCCCCCATTTCTACATTCCAGTTAAGACCCTGGCTCCCTAGGTCCCAGTTAAGCGCCCATTTAAGTTTTTGTGTCATAAATTGTTAATAACTGGCCCTATTTTTATCCGATCCTGTTTGTTTTTGGGGCACTTTCTCTATTTAGCTTTGCCCCATTTGTAAGTTCTAGTTAAGATCCTGGGCCCTGGTACGAGGCCCGTTGAAGTTTTTGTTTCTTAAATTGTCACTAAGTTGCCCCCTTTTAATCTGATCGTCTTCGTTTTAGGAGCCTTTTCTCCATTTAGCTATTCCTCCATTTCTATATTGCAGTTAAGATCGTGAAGCCCCTTGAACTTTTTGTGCGCCATACATTTTTCACCACTCTAATTGTGTCACCCTCCCAATGCATAACTTTAAATTTGAGTCTTGAATTCCTCTCCCCGTGCCACCACCCTCATATTTTTATTGGGGCTCTAGGGCTCTTTTTATGTCTTTCTTTAAAATATAATTCTAATGATTAATTAATTCCGTATTGCTCAATTTCGACTAATTGAAGGTCTAAAGCGCTAAGTACTAGGACCTCTTAAGATGTTTTCATCTTAGGGACGTGCTCAAAATTATCAGTTGGCCTTCTTTCGGGCCCCCTACTATAGCTTCCTTGAAGATCGTCCGATTCACTAGCTTTTTTCCCCCCTAACAACTTATTAGGTCCTCCAGCTACTACATGAATGACAAAGAAATTTCTCGGACCTCAGCTACCACCAATTTTGAAAATTAATCTCCTTCTTTAGGCCCTTGGTGCAGCTTCTTTAAAAATTATCCGATTCTTTTTTAATTTTCTTAAACATAGCTCTAGGGTCCTCCTGCTACTATATAAACTGCTAACAATTTCGTTAAATCCCGAAATCGGGTTAATACAAAATTGGATTGAAGATATAGTTTGTTTTAATTTATTATCACGGGCCCGGGCAACACCAGGCGAGTGAGCTAGTTAATAATAATCATAGTAAAAACTCATAAAAATGATTCAGCTATGAACTGGAAAAAAATTGTTTTATACAGATTTCCGTTTTAGAAGATAGATTTGTATAGTATTCCTTCCACCAAGACTATAAAGTTTTTCATTTAAGATAAAATTCCGGTATAGGCAGGTTGTGTTCTTAGAGGTTTTACTGTAATGAATTAACCAACAGGAATTATGACTAATAAATTATTGTAAACAGTAAATCACTGTACTGTTTTTCATACAATAAATCCTGTAAAAGCGGAATCGCTAGGTATGAGACTATAATTCCGTTTTAGACAGGTTTTTGTTTTGCTGGCATATTTGTATGGTGTTTTTTCTTTCGGAACCATGAAAATTTTCCGTTACAGACAGGTTCCATTTTCTAAGGTTTTCCTATACTATACTATGCCAATTACTGGTAACAATGTATCCCCCCCCCCCAAAATGACGCTCTGGATCCGCCTCGGCGAAGCACTAATATATACCGGAGTACTAACAACTTTAGCATACCCATTCCCTCACAGACCCCTTCACCTTCATATTTTATTTTATACGTAATTTTCAAAAATTAAGCATTTTTTTTCTTAAACAATAAAAACTCATAATAATATTTTCTAAATATAGGGTAGATGTGCCAGTAATGGACACGCTTAAAGAATTTCTTTAAAAATTATTTTTTAATTAATAGTTATAATTATTATATTCAAATTTTTAAAATACTATATTAATCTATCAACAATATTTATTCATGCTATCGTTGATATCGTTAAATCATATCAACGTGGATGGCTGATGCATGAAAGCTTTTTTTATTATTTTGGCAATTCTGTATTGTGTATCTGTTTGTTAATAATGCAAATTATTCTGGGCACTTTTTTTCATATCTGGTGAAAGGATGGATGTGAAATTTTATTTCGGATGTTTACAAAATAAATGCGCCATCTCATTTTTTATTTATTTATTTTTTTTTTTTTTTTTTGGGGGGGGGGAGGGCTGGTGAAGGTTATATGTGATCTTTGCCTGTTCACGTGGAGGGCGTGGACCTGTGAAGTGGTTGTTTTGATAATTTGCGAAGGCTTGGTTTGTGCCTTTTCTGAGTTCGTCCTGTTTTGTCATTTGGATATTTACATTTTCTGACTGTTTTTCCTGCTAGTTTGGTGATTTTCCTTTTTCTGTTGTCGTATTTGGACTTGTTTGAGGTTGTACTTTTAGCCGAGTTTGTACTGTGTGGTCATTATGGTCGGTTTATGGTGACATGGCTAATTCGACATTCAACGTCGTTTCAAACTCCCTTTCTGAGCACCCTCCCGTTTTTAAAGTGGACATGTCTGAACCAGAAGATTGTAGTTATGTGAGTTATTAAATTATTAATACAAATGTTTCCCGTTAATCTGCGTCTGTGGATTTCTCACTACATATGGCTGCAGAATACTATGGAAAGTCCTTCAACATTTTTTGGACAAGCTCGAAAATCAGGTCATTTCCTAAGCATCACCCCGTGCCATTCAAACCAAAATAAAGGGTAAAGTTGCTCACACGGACAAAATTAATAATTTACGTTTCACTAGAAGGGGAAGTATTATAATTAGTGTTGTGGTGAGTACAACTCAACCCTTGTAGACAAGCGACAACGACAACTCAACTCTACTTTTCTTTACTGTGTTGTCATGCTGTTCTGTAGCTCGCGTAAGCAACGTGATGTGATTAAAGTATAAAGTTAACACTGCTTGTAGCACTTTTGGATTTATCTTTATCTTTGCTTAATTAGCTTTTTGTTAATCTGTTGGTAACCATTACAGGTTATGGGCTCAGCATGTTTTAAAACTGTGTGAAGTAATCTGAATTATTTTGAAAAGCTAACTAAATTAGTTACTTAGGCCTAACCGCGTGACGCTAGCATGGCTGAACTTAAGGTGCAAATTGATAAATTGGAAGGTGCTGAAAATTGGAGCAAGTGGAAGTGGCAAATGAAAATGCACTTTGAACAGTACGATCTGACTTCGATTATTGAAGGAACTCGTGTGTGTCCGGTCGCTGGAAGTGACGATGTCGATTCAAATAAAAAGGTGACTGAATATCTGCGTGATAACGCTAAAGCAGCCGCTCTCATTGCAAGTACGTTGAGCCACTCGGTTGCTGATTTGGTAATGACTTACACTAATGCAAAGGACATTTGGGATAAATTAGTCAGTGTTTTTGAACAAAGTAGCATTCAAAGACTTAATTTACTTATGACCCAATTTTTCCAATTTTGTAAAGATCCAAATGACAATGTTGCAACTCATGCTGCCAAAGTTGAACGGATTTATACTGAAATGAACATTGAACTTGCTCGTATTGGCTCAAGTTCCATTCCACCAGAGTTGTTACATGGAAAAATTCTTCTGACTGTGGGTCCAGAGTACCAAGAATTCAACAATGTTTGGGAGTCATTAGACTCAGAAAAACGTACAACAAAAAATGTAATTGAAAAACTATGCACGATTGAGCAGCGTGTCAAATCTACTGCTGCTGTGGACTGTGGTGCATGATGCTCATATGGAAAACATATGGTATGTTCCTGATGTGCGAAGGCACCTATTTTCTGTTCAGAAAGCTGCCAAGCATGGTGTGTTGAAGTAAAAATGACTGACAAGTATGTTGAATTTTATCATAGTAACGAACTTGTTGCTGTTGGATCATGGACAGATAATACATATGTTATGCCCATGAGAGTCGTTATTCCAGCATGTCCAGCTGAAATAAGTATTGCTACAGAATATGAAACGCTGCAGTTGTGGCATGAACGCCTTGGTCATCAAAACAAACGTCATGTTCGGAAATTATTAAATGACATGAACATTTGTGTGAGACATGCAGTAACAAATGAGTTCTGTGATGGATGTGCTCTTGGCAAAGCACATAGAAAACCTTTAAAATCACGCCCTTACAGAGCCATGTCAGTTGGTGAAAGCATTAATGCTGATTTAAATGGACCCATGTCTGTGGGATCCTTCAGTGGTGCACGATATTTTTTGACTTTCAAGGATGACTATAGTAAATATCGTAGAAGATTATTTCTAAAAAAGAAAAGTGAAGTGAGTTCCCGCTTGCGTATATTTCTCAATGAAGCTACCAATCAAGGTCATGTTGTGAAAGAATTGCGTTGTGATGGAGGAGGTGAATTTGACCGTGGTGAAGTTCGACAAATCCTTGCTGAAAGACGTGCAGTTCTGACTCCAGGGATACCGTACACACCTGAACAAAATGGAGCATCAGAACGTGAAAACAGGACAATTGTTGAACTTGCTCGCTCTATGCTCTCTACATGTGGATTACCTCGATCTCTGTGGGTCAATTCATGTGAAACAGCGGTGTATCTACTAAACCATACTGGGGTATCACCAGAAGAAAACAAGAGTTCTCATGAGTTTCGGACTGGTCAACAAACATCTAAACTGCATCATTTGCGAGTGTTCGGAACTGAATGTTATGCCCACATTCCAAAAAATTTTAGACGTAAGTTTGACAACAAAAGTGTACTTGGTCATCTTTTGGGCTATGTCAACAGCGATGGCTATAACATCTATTTACCTTCTCAAAATAAAATCATAAAATCTCGTGATGTATATTTTAAACCTGAACGTCTATGTACCACTCCTGTTACAGTGGAGGTGGAGGAAGACTCATCTGAGAACTGTGAAGAAATTCAGAATGAAGACAACACTCAATCAGAAGAAAAACAAGAACTTAGAAAATCTGACAGACAGCGAAGCATGCCTACATGGATGAAGTCCGGAGAATTTCTTCTTGCAAACGTAGCTGCTGTAGGAGAATCTGAAAGTCCCTCTACATATACTGAAGCTATTTCCTCGAGTGAAAGTGACTTGTGGCTTAATACCATGAAAGAGGAAATGTCTGCCTTGCATGAAAACAAGACATGGGAATTAGTTGAAAGACCTAAAGGTTCCAAAGTCATCAACTGTCGATGGGTGCTGAAGAAGAAATTCAATTCTGATGGTACTGTTGAAAGATACCGAGCACGTCTTGTAGCAAAGGGGTATGTCCAAAAAGCTGGTATTGACTTTGATGAGACATTCAGCCCTGTCGCAAGATACGACACTGTAAGATCCATTTTGGCTGTAACTGCAAAAGAACAACTTCACTTAAAACAGTTTGATGTAAAGACTGCGTTTTTATATGGAATACTGCAGGTGGAAGTCTTCATGACACAGCCAGAAGGTTTTAATGATAGTAGTGGGAGAGTCTGTCTACTACACAAAAGTTTATATGGACTTAAACAAGCCCCTCGTTGTTGGAACCAGTGTTTTGTAAACTTATTAAGGAACATAAACTGGAGGTTAGTACTGCTGATCCTTGTTTGTTTATCAGACATAGAGATAAAAATAAACTTTTTGTTGTTATCTATGTATATGATGGTCTTGTTGTTGGTTCTGATGAAGTTGAAGTGGAGGAATTTATGAGTCAACTTGCTCAATCCTTTAAGATCACAATAGGTTGTTTGAAACAATTTCTGGGTATGAATATAACAAAATTTGATGATGGTTCAATTTTTGTAAACCAATGTGTCTATGCAAAGAAAATACTCGCAAGATTCAATATGGACTGTGCTAATCCAGTATCAACTCCAAGTGATAAAAGCTATGTCTCTGATGACGTAGGTAATAAACTGATAGGAAAAGAAATTCCTTATCGTCAGGCTGTTGGCAGCCTCATGTACCTTGCCATTGCCACAAGACCTGATTTATCATATGCTATTAATACAGTCTCTGAAAATCTCGAAAATCCTTGATCATCAGATTGGTGTGCTGTTAAGCGAATTTTCAAATAGCTGAAAGGAACTGTCTACTTTGGTTTGTCGTATATAGCTAAGTGTCATTCCAATGAGCTTGAAGTATATAGTGATGCTGATTATGCAGGGGATATGAAAACCAGACGCTCAAGGACTGGAATGATTTCTAAATTTTCAGGAGGTGCCATTTCATGGATGAGCCAGAAGCAAAGGAGTGTGGTGTTATCTACAACAGAGGCAGAGTATGTTGCTGAAACTGAGAGTGCCAAAGAGTTAATTTGGCTGAAGCGTTTGTTAAGTGACATAACAACTTTAGAAACTCCTTCCCTATTCGTGGATAATGCCAGTGCTGTTAAACTCGCCAAGAATCCAGAATTCCACAAAAGAGCAAAACATGTTGATGTGCGGTACTATTTTGTACGTGAAAAATTCATTAATGGTGAACTGCATATTAAACATGTTCCTGGAAAGATGCAGCTAGCTGATAGACCGGGAGGCGGCAGCACAAACAATCACCTCATCGAGTTCACGGCTGAAATTCCAGAATTAGTAAAAACTCGATTCGCATATTAAAACGCAATCGGTCTGCCAAGTCATATCTTGGTGGAAAACACGTGAAAACCCGATTTTAGCGATTGACTCGTAGGTTTACCATTGTGTTTTCCTGCACCCAAAAGTATGAAAACATGGAGAAGTGGGTGCAGGAAAACACAATGGTAAATCTACGAGTCAGCTGCTAAAATCGGGTTTTCACGTGTTTTCCACCAAGATATGACTTGGCAGACCGATTGCGTTTTAATATGCGAATCGAGTTTTTACTAATTCTGGAATTTCAGCCGTGAATTCGATGAGGTGGTTGTCTGTGCTGTCGCCTCCCGGTCTATGACATTATGACGAAACCTCTGACCTGTGTCAGGTTCAAAGAACTTTGTGTTTTTTTAGGACTAGTTCCATTTAATTCAGATAATATTTAAGTTAATGATATGTAAGTTGTGGCTTGTGGAGGAAGTGTTGTGGTGAGTACAACTCAACCCTTGTAGACAAGCGACAACGACAACTCAACTCTACTTTTCTTTACTGTGTTGTCATGCTGTTCTGTAGCTCGCGTAAGCAACGTGACGTGATTAAAGTATAAAGTTAACACTGCTTGCAGCCGTTTTGGATTTATCTTTATCTTTGCATAATAAGCTTTTTGTTAATCTGTTGGTAACCATTACAATTAGTACAAAAGATGTCATGTGTGCTGTTTATATCTGTGGCTTAACTGAATTTCTAGGTATCGCTATCACTACTATAGTTGTGTCGTTATGTGGGAGAATGTCCAAAACCAATTTCGTCTGTTTAATATCGTTGTGGATATTCCGCTTGCAGAAATAGGCCGCGAAATATCGGTCTGTAATAGTATTCAAATTCTGGAACTTCGCCTCTTTGTCCGTAAGGACAACATCAAAGAGGTTTCTCCTACATTAGTCACATCACTCCTTTCAGAAATAAAACTTTGGTTTTCTACTCAGAGGATCCGACAGTTCACAAATCCATGCACAAAATCTAACAATGCACAAAATAGTATAAATTTAATCACTCTACATTGAATTGGAAATCCAGTCCAGTTAATGTACTACTTGCGGTACTGAGCATGTGGAGCCTTGTACAAAGCCGGTATTCTGTAGTACAAACTGTGCTGATAACCATCGATCGGATTATAACCAATGCCCTCCCCGTATTAAGGAAGCGGAATGCCTTAGCTTTAAGAGCAAGAACGTTTTATCTTTTGTGTATGCGCAAGGACAATTTTCTCAGAAAGCGAAGTCGGTCTCTTACACCAAGAATAAGTGTGCAAAAAACAAAACTAGATGAGTTGCAAAAACTCATAGAATCTCGTATGCCATGTATTGTATCTGTAATACATACATGTTGGCAACGCGATATTTGTCATTAGCTTTTAGCAACGATATGTGTTGCTTAGTTTTAGTTATGGTTTATATTCTTGGACATGTTCGATGCTGTTTAGGACATTCAATAAATGTGTGTTATTAATGTTAAGAAAGAATTTTTATTTACGCTTCGATACCACTCAGCAACAAAAATTCGGTGACGAGGTAAACCATGTAAGTCATATTTATGATAAAATGAACATATATTTTCGATTTTAATTGTTTTACAGTGATACTTTAGTTTCGATTCACTGACTTTCATTAAGGTCTCCATAGTGGGACGTTGCATTAACTTTTTCTCAATCTTGATTTAAAAACTTATTTTAATAGTGAATCCCGATCAATTTAAAGGGTTTTATGTCTGCTTTTCAAACACAGCAGCAATAATTTTTAGAAAAACATTTGCCCGTTTCAGGGTCAAATATGTCACAAGTTGACAAATCAAATACCAAGCAGGGAATCCAGTTTTGCTTCAAACATTTGATTCTAAAAAAGAATCGTTTAAATATAAAGAAAGGGCATGTTTACAGACAAACAGTTCCATCAACCAATCTACCACTGCATTTTTGTCGCAGCTATCATTGCAGGAATCGTCATGGCGACGTAGGCCAATCATATCACAGACCAGTTTAACGTAGACCAATCAAATCGCTCCATCTCATGTGTACTGTAGGAGTCGTAAAGAACGAACAGGTTTTTGTCCCAAACCAACAGTAATTTAACCAACAGTGACGTCAGTTGCTCTTTCCTTATTATCGACAGCGGTTTGAAAACTTTCTTGACATGTAGAAAATTATTTCAAAAAACAAATGCATCATTTTAACAGAATAATAAATACATATCTCGATCAACTTAAATAACTATTATAAAAAAGTCTTTAACCCTTTAATATCAATTTTAAAAATTTATAATTCTCAGCATCAAACTGTTAAAGTTTAGAATGATTCGCTAATAAACATTAAAATATCTGAATCAACAATTCGCCGAGCGAAAATGAGAAATGAAAAACGACGAACTCAGAGTACTGATTCTACATTTAATCTGTGTAAAAAGTAATAAATGTAAATTGAGAAAGGACGCAAAAAGCGATAAACGTGTCATACTATCCCCCTCTCCCGCTATGAATTCTGAGATTAATACTCCACAATACTCCAAGCCGCTTTCTACCTGAACGTTACCAGTATGTTTATACTGGTAACATTCAGGTAGAAAGCGGCTTATGTTATTGTATTGAGGTTATCCTTCCTGTTATAGGTTCCTACTTTCATGGTTTTTTAGTTACCCTGTTTTTATGCTGTATCAAGTAATGCAATATGTAAACAAACGCGCTAGTCGCTACTTTAAAGGCATACAGCGATTGGCACAAAACGATGGGCGCGCCTCTTTGTACCAATCGCTGGTGGCGGCCAGCCACTAATTGTGACGTCGTGACAATGAATAAGCAAGGCCGGTATCTATTGTTGCAGTCTTCGGGACTTGACGCATATCTATCTTGTTCCCCAAAATAACCGCCCTATTGTAACCCAGCTCAGCATTAATTTATCGTCAAAGCAGGTGTTTGCCGTTTCTGTCATTGTCGCTCGCTGTCCACCACTCCGGTAAGCTAATACTACACTGCTCGAAACAATTAAAGGATATTGCAGTTTTAGGTGGATTTTGTATCTGGGAAACTTTTTAGCTGATTGATACATGGTCGACAGACATAGTAGGTTATATGAGAATAAATTACACATGTTTGGCAGAAAAAAATGCATTTTATTGCGCATTTGTGTACAAAAGGAAAAAAAACACAATTTGTGCATATGAGAAAAAAAGAATAAGAAAAGGTGTTTTCTTCAAAGAAAATCATTTTCAGTAGGGGGTATGGTTTCCACGGGCGGCCAGCAACGTTGAACACCTTTGAGGCATGGACTCAATGAGGCTATTAATGACGAGTTGGGGTATTCTGCCCCACTCTTCCAGAAGAGCTCTTTCCAGTTCTTGGAGAGTTTGTGGGGGTTGTTGGCGGCCAGAAACTCGTCTTCCTAGAGCGTCCCAGACGTGCTCGATTGGATTCATGTCTGGAAAACACGCTGGCCATTCCATTCAAACGATTCCTTCCTCGAAAAGGAAATCCTCCACCAGGTTTGCACGATGTGGCCTGCAGTTATCGTCCATTAAAATGAAGTTATCTCCGATTGCTGCAGCGTAAGGGACTACAATAGGTCTGAGGATCTCATCCCTATATCGGCGACCAGTCAGAGCTCCATCTCGAATGATGTAGAGGTCAGTGCGCCCGTCAATGGAGATGCCACCATACACCAACACTCCTCCACCGCCAAATCTGACACTTTCGTGCACGAACGCAGGATTATTCCTACTGCCACGGTCCCTCCAGATGAAAATACGCCTATTATCCGGATGCACAGAAAAACGGGACTCGTCAGAAAACAGAATATTCCTCCATTCATTTCTCCTCCAGTTGACATGCTCGGTTGCCCACTCCCTGCGGTCGCGACGATGCCTTGATGTTAATCTAACACATACCATCGGTCGGCGAGCATACAGACCTACAGCATGGAGCCGGTTTCGGACAGTCTGAGTTGAAATCGTGGTGCCTGTAGCCGAGCGAAGGTGTTGTTGGAGAAGAGTAGCGTTCATGTTTCGGTATCTCCGAGCTGTTAACGCTAAATACCGATCTTCATTGGGCGTTGTTGCCCGTCTACGACCTTGCCCTGGTCTTCGGCCTGCACATCCACTCTCCAAAAAACGGTTCCAGATCCTGGAAATGACACTTTGTGACACTCCAATGGCTTGCGCTACTTCGGATTGAGTTTGGCCCCCTTCTAACCTACCAACAATTCTCCAAGCTTCTCAATCTGTCAAATGACTCCGCTGAGACATCGTACTCATCGAAACAAAGCAATCACTGAATGCCGATCATCCTTGTCTTCATTCTCTTTTATCCAGTTGAAAGTCAAATTTCATTCGCTGCCGCTGAAGCGACGTTTTTGACGTCGAACTCAAAATTTGCATACTCCACAGTTTGAAAACCAGAAAAATTTGCATTTGTGATTCTCTTCTTCTATTTTCGGCAAAAAAAATTTCGTTTATATCTTTATTTTATATAAAACTTCAAATATCCTTTAATTGTTTTGAGCAGTGTATGTTCAGATCGGATAGTTAAGATATCTTAGACTGCCGAACTCATTGAGGGAGTTCCAGAAACTCACTTAGGTTGTGTTCAGGAAAGAAGATCGCGCGGCGCGCGCGCGATGGAGAGAAGGGTTATGGAGTAGGTCTCATCGGAAATTTAAATAATTTAATATATTGAAATAATTTAATTATTTCAATTATTTTAAGCTTCTGTGGGTCGGATTAGGTGAAACTAGCGACTACACATCTTTATCCTCCAAAAAAAAATGGATCTTATAATAGGAATATCTATTTTTATTTCATCATAATAAACCCCCGAAACATTCATGAAAAGCATCACGTGATCAGATAGCCCGATCCGCGTTCATAACCTGCAAATTTTTAGCGCGGGCTGCGCGCGGGTGACTCACAAAAATTCTGTGGGCGATTTGATCACGTGATTGGGCTTTTTTGTCTTACTTGGTTTGGTAGGTTGATTGATACAGCTGTAGCAACATAATCGGATATCTGAAAAATTTTAAATTTTTAACATTCTAAAATGATTTTTTAAGCCTTTGATCCAACATAAAAATAATAGAATACGAAAGTATGATGTGTGTATATATATATCTATACATATCTATATATATATATATATACATCATATAGTTACATAACTGCTGTCAACTTATATGTCTCTGTAAAACTACAGCACCTACTAAAACTGATATATTAGTTTAGTTGATAGCAGTTACATAAATATATATATTGTACAAAACAATGCATATAATATTATAAAGTTTAATTTTCTATAACCAGTGCACCTTTAACTAACAAGGGAGAGGACGTTTGGATCACCGAATTCCTGAAACACGGTATTGGTGGTTTCAATAAAATTAATGTAAACTCTAAAAAAAAAATGGTACTTTTTGGTTAACCGGGTACCAGTGAAACAAATATAAATATATACACAGACACATATATATATATATACATACATATATACACAAACATATATGTAGATATATATATATATATTTTTTTTCACTGGCGCCCGGCTAACCGAAAAGTACCAAAAATTGTTATGTACTTTACTGACGTTTGGGTTGTCCTACACAGATGAACCTGAAAAGTATGGATACAAAGTGAATGCTCGCCGTTTATTTCCGATTTTCTTCCCCTATTTTTATTAATTTAAAAATTATTTATCAGTTGCTTTATATTTTTTGGGATAAATAGAATGTTAATAAATCAAGGTCGTGATACCAACATATGTTGGTATCACGACCTTGATTTACGATAAATCTTTTAACATATGTTAAAAGATTTATTTCTTTATTTATAATAGTAAAATAAAATCTTTGTTAAAATTTGATAAAAAAGCTTTTAAACATTTTATTAAAATATATTTTTCGATAACAACCTTGTTGAAACATAATTATTAATTTCTAAAAATTTATTTTTCTTGAAATTCATTTTTCGATGTAAATTGCATTATTTATTATATTGCAATAAACATCATAAAACACGAGAAACAAATGCTAAAATACTTGTACATTCAGTAGAAAATTTATAAACGTTCTAACTATATTTTATTTATATTCATTACGAAACTAGACGGTAAACCACATGTATTTTACCTCTTTACAAAAATAGCTACTGATATTTCTAGTTTAAATAATGTATATATTTTACATTTTATTTTTATAATATTTTTTACATTGTAAAATATGCTTTGCATTCTATTCGTACTAAAAATTCACTGTTGAAGTACTCATTATAAAAACATGGAGAAATTCGTGCAAATTGACTAAGAAAAAAAAAATAATAATAATGTTTAAATATTAAAAGACACTGTAATGTAAAATTTTAATCGTAAAATAGCTGAATTTGTCGTATTTAATTAAATAAGTAATTGTTAATAATATCAAATTTTGCTTTTATAAAATATATTCCATTAATCATGAAAAATATAAAGCAACCGATTAAACATTTTGGAAAAAAAAAAAAAAAAAAAAAAAAACAGAAAAAACATGAAAAAAAAACAGAAAAATCAAACAGAAATTTTGGGGGACCGAACCCGCTACCTCCAGAATCAAGAGCAGTGCTCTAACCATTCGGCCACCAAGTTCACTTCTTACTTTAACAAAATATCATTAAAATACGCTAATTAGTCAAATGACGGACCGTGTTCATTATCATTGATTTGGATGTCCAAATCAATGATAACGAACGCAGGCCTTTCAATTTCATTCACAGTATAGACTCACTCGATATTTTAATCTCCATCGCCCGCGCGCCGCCGGATCTTCTGTTCTGAACAGCCCCTTAGTGAGTTCGAACTTTCTATTGCTACATACAGCCAGTACCACTCACTCTGATTGGCTCTGGAGGCCGATTGGCTGTTGAGGTTGCCTTTAACATATGCGCCGGCTATGTCAATTCCGGATATGTTTATTCAGATCTCGGACACGGTGATGTTCAGTGAGTTATAAGGAAAGATCAGTTGACGTCACTGTTGGTTAAATTACTATTGGTTAGGGAGAAAAACCTGTTTGTTCTTTATGACTCCTACTGTACACAGGAGATGGGGAAATTTGATTGGTCTACCTTAAACTGGTCTATGATATGATTGGCATAAGTCGCCATGATGATTCCTGCAATGATAGCTGCGTCAAAAATGTAGTGGTAGATTGGTTGATGGAACTGTTTGTTTGTAAACATGATCTTTCCTTTGTGGACAGGTATTCAATTCCGGGAGGGTACCACCTCAAAAATGGCGGTCTAAAATATCTTAAATGTCCGATGTGAACAGGGTATAACGGGTTTTAGCTTGGTGTTTGGAAAATGGCATAATTTCCCTGTCCACCGCCGATAGACGATTGCGATTATCATGCTTTCTGATTAGTTGTTAAACCGAACGCTTCTTAAGTCATTACTGGTTGAACTTGGTTTCTTATATAATATCTATTAATTTCTATATAATCTAATTAATTTATAACTGTAATATAATAAATATTATAGTAATATAATCTAATTAATTTCTATATAATCTAATCTCTATCTAATCTAATATTTCTATATAATCTAATAATATATATTAATTTCTTATATTATATCTCCTTATATCTTCATAATCCTCTAAAATACCGGAAATGACTTAAAAAGCGTTTGATTTTACAAATAATCAGAAAGCGTAAAAATCCCAATCGTCGATCGGCGGTGGAGATGGAAATTATGCTTGGAAATGGCGGTATGATTCAGCCTCTCAGAGCAAAGATACTAGAAGTTCTATGTTCAGCCCACGGAGGAAGATAGATGGAGGGAAAAGTAACGTTAAAACTTTACAATACAGTTTTTCTCCTCATAGATGGCGCTACGGCACACTGTAGACGATCATAGCCTGCTTCTGCAATGCTTTTCAATGCGAAAAGCATCCATTTTTTTAATGTTTTTAATTGAAAATTTGAACTTTAAAAAAGTCAAACAAGTAGAAATTTCATTAAATAAAGTTTTCATCACGCCATGCATATATTTTAATAGATATTTGGCGTTTCGATTGCTTCTTATAACTCTTTAAATAAGAGTTCATCCTGACAAAAACATCTTCTGGATAGTCATTTAAAAACAAATATCACGGATACTGTACTGCGAAGATATACGGAATGGACGTATAATTTTTAGAGATTAAAAGTATTATTCAAATTTTCTGGAATAAGTTTTAATCTTGCGTATATATCGATAACCTTTGAATAATTTAATAACTCATAACTTTTTATATCTATGCAATTAATATTATGTACAATTATTATAATATTATAAACAAATTTTTATCTTAATTATTTGGGAAAGAAAACTTGAATAAATAAGAGGGTCTATTAACTAATTTTTGCAAGAATCGTAAATTGTGGCTTTAATATAATGTTATTATGAATGGTCCGAAAACTCTCATTTTTTTTAAAACTATACTTAAATGCTTCCTCTTTCAAACACACTGCTGCAGATAGAAAAGGTAACATGCTTACCTTACAATTCGAAAATTATACAGTTATTAAAAACCATATATACTTAAATCTTTTTTTCTTTGAGAATATTAAATTTGGTATTTAAATGAGTTCTTTTTCCTAATTTACAATCAATAAAATCTTTTGATTTAATTGAACAGCTAAGTAATCAAATTAAATTTTTAATTTAAATAAGTTCTTGCACTTGCATTTCTGAATGAAGCTCCAAAATACTTTTTAGTTTACAAATGAATTACATTGACGGCTAAAATAATGATTCTGATGTCACAGGCCCAAACTGGTCCAGACGCTTTATTTATTTATTTTATTATCATTATTATTTTTTTAAACACAGTTTTATCAAACTAAGGAACACATTTTAAGCATTTTTTCTTTGATTAAGATGAAATTTTTAGAACCCCCCCCCCCCTCCTCTTTCCATGCACAAAAATAAATAAATAAAATTATAGTTATTTAACTCCTTACAAATACCTCTAACTAATAGAATTCAGTTTTAAATGTAGTTTTATAATTTTTCTGTTGTAACTGCTCTTTTATCTATTTAAAATTAAATCTTTTGGTTGAACTGAACAGCTAACTAAACAAATGAAATTTTTAAATTGCACTTACATGAATCTAATAAGGACAAGATTAGAAAATCTGCAGATAACATTTTTTACTTACTAATTACTACAAGTAATATATCAAGTAGTCTCAGGAAAATTAACTTTTAAAATAAATCCCTAATTACTCTAGATATACAAAGGATGGGCTCATGGGGCTCAAGCATTCCCCATTCAAATAAAGACAATTTTTTAAGTGACAAAAATTGTTAAAAATCTATTGTTTTTAATATAGTTTAAATATTTGATTTAAATATTTCATTATTCAATTCTGTAGATAAAAAATACTGAAATATTAATTAGATTTATAGTAGAATGAAATTAGTAAATCTGCAGACTACATTTTTCACTTACTTTTTCCTACAAGTAATATGTCAAGTAGTTTCAGGATATTTAACTGTTAAAATAAATTCTTAATTACTCTAGATATGATGGGACGGAATGGGGGGGGGGGCATTTTTTTAAAAATAAGTTCTTACACTTGCACTTTTGAGTGAAGCCCCAAAATACTTTTACTCTACAAATAAATTAAATTAATTGATAGAATAATGATTCTGATGTCATGCAGCCCAAACTGGTCCAGATCCTTCATCATCTGAATAAATAAACATTCAATCATCTCCAACTATAATAAAGAAGGAAGTTTGTGTGTGTGTTTCTCCGTTGTGTTCTGAAGAGACTGCTGCACTTCTATGCATGTAGTTTTTCACCTCGAAGCAAGATTTTGGAATTTTTGAATAGATTTTTTTTAATTAAATTTTTTATGCGATTTTTAGTGTTTTTTTACGTTTCGCTGCGATTTTTCCACATTAGTAACGGGAATCCGGTTCTAATATTTTAGCCCAATATAGTAAATTTTGACTTCTTTTAAATAAAGTTTATGCAAAATTCGTACAGCGATTTTTGAATTTTTGGCGAATTTTTTCCTTCGACACTAAGAAATTTTGCCAGAATGCTTGATTGGTTCGGTGGTTGCGCTTCCATTTCAGCCTCAGATAGGCTCAGAATCGTCATTTTTTTCTCTTTTTAGCTTAGAGAAAGTTGATAATTTTTTACAGATAAAAAATCGTTTAAAAAAATTTTAAAAATGAGATTTTTAGTGTTTTTTTACCGTTTTGCTGCGATTTATTCATATTAGTAACCGGAATCCGGTTCCAATTTTTTAGTCCAATATAGTAAATTTTATCCTCTTTTCAATAAAGTTTATGCGAAATTCGTACAGCGATTTTCGATTTTTTGGCGAATTTTTTCCTTTAAGACTAAGTAATTTTGCCCAGAATGCTTGATTTGTTCGGTGGTTGTTTCCATTTCAGCCTCAGATACGTTCAGAATCGTTATTTTCTTTTATACTCTTTTTAGCTTGGAGAAAGTTGATAATTCTCTACTTATAAAAAATTGTAATTTTAAAAGTAAAGGGGCGATTATTTATTATCCCGATTTTTTTATTAGATTTTTTCTTTTAATTTCATTTTTTTTTGCGTTTTTTAACATTTTTGTCATGTTCTGCAGCGTTTTTTGTTTCAAATGATGTCACAAATCGACCACTAAGTCAAACGCCTTTGGAGGGCAGTTGGATTGGTAGCTGATAGAATTGTAGGCACAACTGGATGTCAACCGTTCATTTGTGATTGGCAGATGAAAACGTCGTCAGTTGCTTGCAATTCGAACAGCGAGTTGTGAATTTTTGCGATTTGTTTTATGCGATTTTTAGAATTTTTTCATGTATACGTCATTTATGTATTTGATTTCAGAAATTAACAACGATAACTTATTATTTTTGTATGTAAAATAAAAAGGTCATTTTGTTTCTGATTCAAAAGTTAATGATAATTCCTAATTTTTTAACGTCGTTGGTTTAATTCCGTGGAGAGGGGTAGGGTAGGTGAGTGTTCGGTTGTAGTTTAAATATCGCGTTAATTCTCTGATCGAAACTCACCCCCCCCCCCGCCTCCAAAATCAGAACTAATTAATTATTAGTCCGATTCAAACAAAACTTTTTCTCAGCTCCCCAGGTACTAGATAAACTTCGGTATCATTTTTTCAGCCCTTGGATACCGCTATTTCTGAAAATTAATGACCAGGGAGGGGTATTTTCTCGTGTTCTATGGGTCCAATTTCAATGAGAATTAGTTCATTCAACTTAACACGAACTAATTAAGATATAGATAACTAATTAAGATGCAGATTTGGCGCCACCTAGCGGTAGAAAATGAAACAAAAAGATTTTGCAGCGCGCAGTACGCCTGCTATACGGTGTTGTAGGCAGCAGGAACACGTGCGATGTTTCGATCAGAAAGAGTTTTATTTAGAACTGAGTGCACGGTGGGAAGTGAAACTAAACAATTATGCATTTAGAATTTGTCCGATTCAAACAAAGGTCCCGATTTCAACGACAATTGATTCATTCAACTTAACATGAACTAATTAAGATATAGACAATTAATTAAGACATATATTTGGCGCCCCCTGGCTGTAGAAAGCGGAACTAAAAGATTTTCTGCGCGTGCACAGAACGCCTTTTATACTTTGTCATAAGCAGCGGGGACACGTGCCGGAGTTTCGTTCGGAAAGAGGTTTCTTTAGATCAGAGTGCATCCCCTGGCGGTAGAAAATGTAACTAAAAGATTTTGCCTTTAATCTTGGTCCGATTCAAACGAAATCTTTTCTGACATTCTTCCGAGGCCTCCCAGGAACTATATAAACTTTGGTATAATTTTTTCCGCACTTGATGATTACCACCATTTATGAATATTAATATCCAGGGGGGTGATTTATTTTCTCGAGTTCTATGGGTTCGATTTCATCGGGAATCGGTTCATTCAACTTAACATGAACTAATTAAGATATAGCTAATTATGTATGACACATATTTGGTACTCCTTGGCGGTGGAAAGTAAAACTAACAGATTTTTCGCATGTGCACGGCACGCCTTCTATACGGTGCCGTAAGAATCAGGAACGAGTGCCGGAGTTTCGTTCGGAAATAGATTTAGAACAGAATGCTCCACCTGGTGGTAGAAACTGGAACTAAAAGATTTTGCAGCGCGTGCCTAGCACGTCTGCTATACACGGTATCGTAGGCAGCGGGGACACGTGTCGGAAAAATTTGTTTAAAACAAAATGCATCCCCTGGCGGTGGAACTCAAAAATTTCCCTGCGCGTGAGCCAAAAATGGCTATTTTTTATTGAAACCGCAAAAGAAAGTTACCGATTTGATAATCCCAGACAACGAAAAAGTTTTATTTTCACTCATCCTCGAGTATTAAGAAAATTATTGGATTATTTGAATCGAAACTCACAGTTTATTTTTCTGATTCCGAAAATGCAAATTTTGTAAAAATCAAACGGTAACTTTTTTTTAAATTTTGACCAAAAACTGACCAGTTTTAAATTAAATGATCCAGACATTTGAGGAGGTGGTATTAAATTTATTTCCACTTCGGGCCCATCTCTCTATTTAATTTCCGAAAGACAAAGAGTTACCAGAGAAAGGGTTTCGCGCAGCGATTTTTAGAGTGATTTCGCATTTCGTATTATTTTTAGGGGACCGGTCGGATCTGCTAGTTAAAAATAAACGAGTAAAATATTTTCGGAATTTAACATGTAATCTAATGACATTCTGTTAAAAGACCGCCTACAAAATTTTACAGGGCCCTCTTTTGTTTCAAAATTATGACTTGAGTTTTTGATATCTCGCCTATTCCAGTTTTCCCTCCAGGTTCTTCCTCCGTGGTTCAGCCTATACTATAGGAGCTCTAGTGTTGTCCTGACCCAAAGTTAATATATCTTATATGTATATACAGTAGAAGCCCGATATAACGCGATTGTTGGGAGACATGTTTCACACTCGCGTTATAGCTTAACCGCGGTATATCGGGATGGTGTCAAAGAAATGGTACAAAATGATCAAAACACTTACCCGCTTTGGGAAATGTAATTAACTTTATCATTCACTGAACACAAACTTACTCTTACACTATCTTAAAAATGTCCGTAAGTGTTGTTTGGCGAACTGAGGCGTTTCGTTTCTTTTCGGCATATTGTTTCACACTAGCAAGATGGAGTAGACGAACACTATCTGAATCGTCTTGCCTCTCCATTCACGAAATTACCTTCGTTAAGTGTGAAATGGCTTCACTAACATGTGGAACGTCGTCTTTCGTTACCACATCATTTTCAATTTCGTCATCATCATCTTGCTCACTGCAATTTTTATGCGTTACAGCATCAATGATATACTGATCTGTTATGAACTCTGAAATTGGTTCGCTGTTGTCAATTTCTATCAAGTCATTTAAATCGTCAACAGAGATATCGAGATGCATAGCACTAACCGCAGACTGCAAGTCACTCATTGTGAATCTGGGATCGGAGCAATTTCTAACGGAGATATCTTCACCAGACACTTTTTTCCAGCAGTTCTGAACTGTAGCCGGTGTAATGCTTTCCCATGCAAGGCCTACAGAATATGCAACAGTCTCGAGGTTGATTGCCTTTAGGAAATTTTCCATTTTTTTCTTCAGAGTTTACTATACCGCTGAGCAGTTCACGGCGGTAACCGGTTTTAAATGCTCTAATAATGCCTTAGTCTAACGGCTGGATTGTCGCCATAGTGTTTTTTGGCAAAAACTTGACTCTGATTTTTCCATCTCTTGATTGTAGTAGATCAGCAGGTGGATGTGCCGGACAGTGATCAAGGATAAGCAATGCCTTCTCTTCGTGTTTAAGTAACCGCAGATTCTTCTTCACTGATGGCACAAAATCCTCATGGAACCACTCACTAAAAATATCGCTTGTCATCCACGCATTTTTAGTATTCCTGTATGATATAGGTAGTGAAGCTATGTTAACATGTTTAAAGCATCTAGGACTTCGACTTTTTCCTATGCAGAGAGGTTTAAGTTTATGGCTGCCAGATTTATTTACTGCAAACAGGAGGGTAATTCTATCCTTGCTCATTTTTGTTCCAGATTTGTTACCAGAGTTCCTCAGATCCAGAGTTCTTGAAGGAAGCAATCGATAATAGAGTGCAGTTTCATCATAGTTATGAACTTGATGGTCATTTAAATCGTTTTCAATCATAATTTTCTTTAATTCCTCAGGAAATAGTGCCGCCGATTCACTATCACGCGACCGAGCTTCCCCATCAATGCTGCACTGACTTATTCCATGGCGAGATTTCCACCGTGAAAACCAACCATCAGATGCAAAGAGGTTATTGTTACCATGTAAATCATGATGAAATTTCGTAGTTCGAGATCTTACAATTGGCCCTGATAGTGGCACTTCTCCACTACGTTTTGTTAAAAACCATCTGTATAAACATTCATCTAGTTCGCTATCTGCACCTAATTTAGTCTTTTTTCTTTGTAATCCCATTTCACTTTGAATGCTGTCAACAAAACTTCTAAGTTTATGTTCTTCTTTCATCCAACCTCTTATTGTTCCATCTGGAATGCCACATTCACGCGATATGCTTGCTTTTGTTGCTCCGTTCTTAACACGATCAATAATTTTGAGTTTGTCGCTCACTGAATAACCTTTCCTTTTCTGCGACACTTTTCCACCTCGTACCTCGACCTGACTGAAAACTCTGTAAAGACTTCATTAAATTATGTGGGAATATTGAATCAAGCTTTCCATCCAAGACTTTATTTTCACATGCCTGGGAAAGGTTTTTTCCCACGTTTTTTTCACTCAAAAGAAAGGTGACATAAAGAATTCGGTACGGCGGGAAGTTGATCGATATGATTCTTCTACACAGACAAAGAAACGAGGGAATTCCCCTGTTTTAGGACAAGACATAAATTGGCAACGAGGCGCCGAGTACAAATTCTTATTTCCCAATCAGAGAAGAGGAACGGAGTTTATGGGGCTTTGAGAACGCCCAAACCCCCCACCCCCCTTCCCTTCGGTGAGCAGCGAAAAAGAGGAGTTCGGGGCAGGGAGTTGGAAGTCGGGGATCGACTTATTAGAGGTCGGATTTTGAGACCTGCAGAGAGGAGAATCATATCCCGGTAGAGAAATTTGTATCATCGGCCGGACACCAAGTCCGGGGGTGAAAATTGCTGAACACCAGCAAAGGGAGAAAATATCAGAGACATCACGTCTTTATTTGGGATAGTTGCGCTCACAGTCAGAGAGAAAGCAACTAGAGTGACACCCTGTCACCACTCCTTGAATTGAACTTATTTCAGATCGCTAGCCGAGCGAGAAAATCTGTGTTTACCAAATCTTTCATCGCCTTGAACTGTTTCTTAGGAACTAGAACTTTCATCTCAGAAGTGATACTGGCTACGAGTTAATTGAAAAGACAATCGAACCTAATAACTTCTAAGTGTGTAACATTTTATTTTAGTGTTATTTTACAAAATAAATAAAATATTTCTATGGTTTAAAGATTGAGTTTTGCGTTTGTAGCTACCATTCAAATTATTCTAACGCAAAGTAAAAACTCATCACAACTCGCTTAACTCAGGATGTACGATAAACATTCCCGTCGCGGTCTACATGATTCCAGAATTCCGCGAAGTGACACAAAAGAGGGAGGAGAAGGACCATTCCATTCAGCATGGAAGGGGAGAAACCACGAGATCAGTGAGAGGAAACAGCCTCGTCGTTATCGCGTTCTTGAGTCATTGTTCAACACTAATACTACGTTCAGATCGGGTTGGGTTGATTATTGACGGCCAATTATCTACACTAGGGATATAGGCCCGGGGGGAGTGCCCTTCGTGGGGGTCTTTCTAAGGGAACCTAACCCGTATTTACGCATGGATAAATCCACGGCTCGAAAAAAACCACGAAAACTCCGAACGATCAAGCCGACGGTCGCGATTGGGATCGAACCCAGCACCTCCCGTCTACCAGCTTCGAGAGCAGAACCTCTCAGCCACTGGTAAGGCGTTCAGATCGGATAGTTAAGATATCTTAGACAGCCAAACTCACTGAGGGAGTTCCAGAAACTCACTTAGTGAGTTCGAATTTTCTATTGCTACATACAGCCAGTACCACTCACTCTGATTGGCTCTGGAGACCGATTGGCTGTTGAGATTGCCTTTAACATATGCGCATGCGCACATTCTATGTTTGTTCAGATCTTGGACACGGTGATGTTCAGTGAGTTAGATGAGTTTTGCGGTGATTCAATTCCGTGAGGGTACCACCTCAAAAATGGCGGTCTAAGATATTTTGGTATATCGGACCGCGTTTTTTCGGGCTTCTACTGTATATGTCCCGAGGGGCCCTCGATAGAAAAATTGTGTACGAGATTACGTAATCACAATGATTACAGCTGATTACTGTGATGATATGTGATTATACCTGAATACATATAGATTACAGTTGTTTACATTTGATTATGGTTGATTACACTCGGAAATACGTGATTACAGTTGATTACACTTTGATTACTGGTGATTAAATTGCTACAGGTTGTGATTTAACAATTTTACTCGATTTTACTGCATTCCAAAAGCTGTTTTTAAACATTTTAACTTTTTAAAGTTGTCCAAAATACGAAAATAGTATACTTCGAAATACAAACTTCCAGAGACAACTGTAAGAGGCTGTCAAAGTGATTTAATAACAAACAAGGAAAAAAATAAAACAACCGTACAAAATACTCAAAAAACAATAATTTTTACAATTGAATCCATTTGGACACTATATGTGATGATATGTGATTATACCTGAATACATATAGATTACAGTTGTTTACATTTGATTATGGTTGATTACACTCGGAAATACGTGATTACAGTTGATTACACTTTGATTACTGGTGATTAAATTGCTACAGGTTGTGATTTAACAATTTTACTCGATTTTACTGCATTCCAAAAGCTGTTTTTAAACATTTTAACTTTTTAAAGTTATCCAAAATACGAAAATAGTATACTTCGAAATACAAACTTCCAGAGACAACTGTAAGAGGCTGTCAAACTGATTTAATAACAAACAAGGAAAAAAATAAAACAACCGTACAAAATACTCAAAAAATACCAATCATATCGACATATACAGTAGAAGCCCGAAATAACGCGGTCCGATATACCAAAATATCTTAGACCGCCATTTTTGAGGTGGTACCCTCACGGAATTGAATCACCGCAAAACTCATCTAACTCACTGAACATCACCGTGTCCAAGATCTGAACAATAATTTTTAATTCAAAAACACTTGCATTTCAGTATGTCAAAAAATCAATACAATTTTTTTTTTGTGTCAAAAAATATATACATTTAATGATTAAGTATTCTGAAAGTAATGATAGGTGTGCGTGCGTATGTGAAACATTTCTAAATATCATGACTAACTTTTCAGAGTTCATTTCTTCATTAAAACCCTCCTCAATTATGAATCAAATTTATTTATGATTACTATTTTAATTCTGAATTGGAAGTGGCAATAATGTTAATAATTTTATTTTTATACTAAAGTTTATCAATAGCAAAATTTTCAAACATACACATACATGTATGAATAGGTGATTCATTTACCATTTTACAAAACGTTGAAAATGTGTACTTTTTTTTTTCTTTTATTAAGCACGCATTAAATATGAAACTGGATCAGTTCGAATCCGAGTTTCGGCGTGAAACGGATTAGGTCTATAAATTTTATGCCAGTCTTCGGGCTCGGGTGGGTTCAAGATAAAATATTTTAATTTATTTTTTCACAAATTGAAAAGAGCGGGGGAAAAAAGTGCTATTTGAGAAACAAGAACGTACTCTAAGTTTCTTAAAGTGTTTTAAATTCATTTCAAAAATTGTTTGAAATGGAATTGAGTTGTTATTGATAGAACAAAAGTACAAATATTCTACCTGATTTTGAAGCCTGTGCATAGTCAGTGTTAATAACATAAAAAAAAGTTGGATATCCTTTGTCTATCGTCCCTTTCTGTTTGAAGTCATTTTCCAAAATTACTGGGAAACAGAATTCACGTCATTTTGCCCTAATTGTATAATTATATTAAAAATAATAATATAAGAATGTTGATTTCTGCCAGTGGCTGGGAGTAAATAACAAATTTGTTATTTTAAACAGATTTTCAGGGACATGAAAATTTACGAAACGTAAAAGAGTATTTAGGATTAATATTTTTCTATGTAACGAGATATATTTAAATAAAAAAATAAATCTTTAAACAATTTTTAAATGTTAGTAATGATTTTCTGCTGCTTACTCTCGGGCTCCGGTTTTTAGAGTCGTTGGGTTTGGGTTCCAAAAAAAGACGTCGAATGCATGAATGCATAAATCTCTAGCATGAATGTAATTGTTAGGTGTGCTAAAAGTATTTACGAAACTTAAGAACACCCATGCAAAAATTCGCTTTCGTAGAGAAATAGTATGCAAATGAATTTGAACTCTTTTTAAATGATCAAGTGGAAATTTGATTTTTAAAGTTAATTTTTTAAAAACGTGGATTTTGGCCATTGCGATATTTGAAAGTGGAGAGGGGGGGGGGGGAAGCTAAGTTAACACTCTGCTCCTTCTTGTAACTGAAATATCTCGATACCAGAAGCAGAGAACACATTCTAATATTAGAGAGCATAGGCGTACCCTCGGGGGGGGGGGGGGGGGGCACGTGCCCCTCCAACTTTCTGAACATCAATTTCTAAAATATGTTGATACAGTCAATTAAGACTTGTCTTGTATTGACCCAAAATGGAAATGAAATAACTATTTTAATTTTCATTTTATATTTCTTCATTTTTTTACTTAATCAGATGTCAGATCAGTATAGATAGCTCAGCTCCTTTTCTTTGAAGTAATGAATTTGGTAGCAAAAATTGTGTTGTGCAGTACATACCCTGATACGAACATTCATTAAACAAAAGTTTGAACTATCACTCTATTACAGCTGCGGACAATTTCAATGTGTCAGCTGTTTTTTCCGCTGTCTACGGTTAGGATCTACATGTACTTTTTCTTTTCTTCTCATTCCGTTTGTAGATTTTAGAAAATGTAGTTGTGTTTATCAAGCGGGAGTTCTGTTACCCCGCAATGTATATTCCATTTCATTTGTTGTAACTTTAATTATGATTTAATCAAGTCATAAGTATCCTGCTTTTCCAAGCTGTGTCGTTGGGGTTATTTATCAATGGAATGCAACCACACATCACTAAGATTACAAAAAATAATTAATATTTCCTTCATTTAGTTGTTAAATATGTTCCTCTCTCTTGCTTATTATTTATTTTATTGACAGCACTTAATCTTCAATTATAAATTCGCATTTTTAAGATGCAATGGTTGTGATTTTTTTTTTTCAAAATGTAAGCCTTCTTGAATGAGCTGTTTTAAAGTTAATATACAGCTGTACCTTGGTAAACGATGGTAATCCGTTCCAGAAATACCATTGTTAAGCAAAACCGTTGCTATCGAAAGTGCAATTTTCCATACAATTTTGCAGGCGCACATACATTAAATGATTACTTACTTCTTAAAAGTGCCGTTTAAACTTATTTCAAATGTCTTAAAAGTTTTATAAATGTATTTTATTTATTATCAGGGCCGTACCGCGGGTGGTGCCTCCCCCCCCCCCCCCCTACCAGGCGTCAGATACAGTTGTTGTGGTGCTGTTTATTATATTTGTTACAAAAATATTAATTTCAATAAAATGATCTAGCGGAGCTTTCCTCATTTACTTGGTCATTTTTTCCCCCAAGTGAACCTCGAATCAAATGAACCTAGTAGTGGGGTCCAACTGCTGTCAACAGCGTACACCCGTGCAGGCTACACCTGATCTGGTCTGAAATCAAACTAACCTTGAATTTTTAAATTTTTTTATTTCGACCCAAATTAGTTTAATATTTTGAGCATCGTAGTTCACGTTACGACGATTTTGTTTTCGTCCAACTTTAATTTAATCGCAGGAAAGCAAAATTTAACAGAGTTAGTTCTTTCCGTTTCGAAAAAAAAGGTAAAAAATTTGCCGAAAAAGCGAAAAATCACCAAAAAATTCGGGAGCAATTCTAAACTTGCAGAGGACAAAATATACTATATTAGTCTAAAAGCTTGAAAACGAATTCATTTTACAAGTGTTAAAAAATTGCCGCTAACCGCGAAAAACCGCAGAAAATCGTGTACCATTTTTTATGTACGTAATTTTAATACAATATATTTAAACCGGATTCCTTTTACGATCCCTCCCGGATTCCTTTCGCCACAGAATGCGAAGAAACGCTAAAAATCTCTCTCTCCTTTTTTTTTTTTTTAATCGCAGAGGACAAAATTTACTATATTAGACTAAACGGGACTAAAAGATTGAAACCCGATTCCTGTAACAAATGTTAAAAAATTGCCTCGAAACGCAAAAAAAAAAAAGCTTAAATCGCATGATAAATTAAAACCATTCTACGGATGATGAATAAACTTTATTGAAAAGAGAAAAAAAAAATACTGTATTGGGCTAAAAGATTGAAAGTTAATTCTTTTTATGAATGTGAAAATATCTCCACAAAACGTGAAGAAAAAAAAATGCACGAAAAATTTAAACACCACAGTTGACAAATTTTACTATATGTTCAAAGATTGGAACCAGATTTCCTTTATGAATGTAGAAAAATCGCCGCAAAACGCATAAAAACGTAAAATGTGCAAAAAAATAATCGCGAAAGACTCAAAAATCTCAGAGAACAAAATTTATTACATTAGGTTAAAAAATTGCAGCTGGATTCCTTTTACGAATGTCAAAAAATCGCCGCGGAATGCGAAAAAGGCTTTAAAATCGCATGAAAAATTAAAATCATAGTACGGATTCCGAATAAAGTTTATTGAAAAGAGAAAAATAAGTTTCTCTATTGCGCTAAAAGTTTAAAACTGGATTCTTTTTACGAATGTGAAAATATCTCCACGAAACGTGAAAAAAAAAATCACATAAAAAAAAATTACGAAAAATTAAAACATCGCAGAGGACAAAATTGACGGTATTGTATTTAAAGACTGAAACCAGATTTATTTTACGAATGTTTGAAAAATCGTTTCAAAATGCGTAAAGACTGAAAAAAAATTTCACGAAAAACTTAAAAATCGCAGAGAACTAAATTTATTATATTGGGTTAAAAGATTGTAGCTAATTCATTTTACGAATGTCAAAAAAATCGTTGCAAAGCGCGAAAAAACGCTAAACCTCGCATAACAAGTTCGCGAACGAATTCAAATTCGCTATAACGAGTTCCGAATAAACATTATTGAAAAGAAGCCAACATTTACTATATTGGGTTAAAATAATTTGGGCTAAAAGGTTGTAATTGGATTCCTGTTACAGATATTAAGAACTTCCACGAAACGCGAAAAAAAAAAAAAACCCGCAAAAAGTCACATGAAAAATTCGCGATTAAAATCAGTAAGTACAAAATTGAGTACAAAATGTAATCGCAGAGTTCAAAATTTAGTACAATGGTCTGAAAGATTAAAACTGGACTCCTTTTACGAATGTTTAAAAATCGCAGCAGAACGCGAAAAAACAGCAAAATATCTCATAAAAAATTCATGAAAAATTTAAAAATCACAGAGGACAAATTTTGCAATAATGGGTTAAAAGGTTGAAACCAGATTCGCATCACAAATGTTAAAAAACTTCCAAAAAAACGCGGAAAAACACTAAAAATTTAAGAAAAATTTAGAAATCATTGAAAACAAAATTTACTATATTGGGCTGAAAAATTGAAACCAGATGTATTTTACGAATGTTTAAGAAAATCGCCGCGGAACGCTTAAAATTGCATAAAAAATTCGTGAAAAATCTAAAAATCGCAGATCACAAAATTTGCTATATTGGACTAAAAGATTGATGTTGGATTCCGTTTACGGATGCCAAAAAAAAAAAATCACCGCGAAACGCCAAAAATCACATAATAAATTTTCAAAAAGTTGAAACATCGCAGAGTAGAAAATGTACTATATCGGCTAAAAAAATAAAACCAGATTTCACGTACGAATGCTTAAAAAATTGCTTCGGAAAGATAAAAAACGCTAAAAATCACACAAAAACTTCGCGAAAAATTAAAAAAAGGCAGAGGACAAATTTTACTATATTGTGTTAAAAGATTGAAACTTATGTCCTAACACAAATGTTAAGAAATTGTCGCAAAACGCGAAAAAACGCTAAAAATCACATAAACATTTCGCCAAAAATTCAAAAATTGCTGTACGACGAAAATGTTTAAGAAAAATAAACTTTTAGGTCTAGGGGGCTAGAAGATCGCAACTGAATTTCTTTTACCCAATGTGAAAAATTCCTGCGACGCCGTTTTTAATCAAGATACCATTGTATATGTATATGGGAATGTGTGCGTGCGCGCATGTGTGTGTTTAATAAACATTTGTGCCCCACCCCAAAATTTTCGATCACGCTACGCCTATGTTAGAGAGCAAATTAGAGCTAATTGAGAGCTAAATTTTGGCATATTTGCAACTTCAATATTCGAAGGTGGGAGGGGGGGGGGGGGCGTTAACTTAGCATCCCCACCATTCTAATTGGAATATCGCGATACTATAACCAAAACAAATTCAAATATTAGAGAGCAAATTAGAGCTAATTGACAGCTAAATTTTGGCATATTTGAAACTTCGATAATCGAATGTGGGGGGGAGGGCTGCCCCCCCGTCTTGTCATTGAAATATCTCGATACCGAATGCAGAGCAAATTCTAATATTAGAGAGCAAATTAGAGCTAATTAAAAGCTAAATTTTGGCATATTTGAAATTTCGATTTTCGGAGGGGGGGTAGCGTTAACTTAGCCCCCCCTACCACCATTCTAATTGGAATATCGCGGTACCATAACCAGAGCAAATTCTAATATTAGAGAGCAAATTAGAGCTAATTGAGAGCTAAATTTTGGCATATTTGAAATTTCGATATTCGGAAGTGTGGGGGCTAGCGTTAACTTACCCCCCCCCCCCCCCCCCGCCCAGGGCCGTAACCAGCGAGTAATGTCAGGGGGGCTCGGAAATATTTTTTGTGAGCTAAGATCTTTTAATAATCTATATCTCTCGCAAGCTAAATACAGTAAAACTTGCGAAAAAGAACTGTTTATAAAGGAATCGTTTATAACGTAAGCTGTCTATAACATAATTTTTTATAACAAAATTCTTAAACGAAAAAAAAAATGTGATCCGAGTAAATGAATACCAAACAAATTAGTAGCGGTATAACTGCTGAGACTAAAACCTATCTAAAACAAAAACTTTACCCATTCCTTGGGAGTTTGTCTTAGCAGATTTTTATTGTATATAATGTAAAACATAAATTACATCCGACACCTCATAGAAAAAATAATTTAATTGAAATTGTAATAAAGAAAAAGTTATGCATTTCACACTGGTTAGCGTGAATTTTTCAATTTTCAAAGCCTATTACTATTTTGACATTATTGAGCCTATTTTGGAAAATATAGTATGTAAGAATATTTCTGATTACATTTACAATTGATATAATAAGTAAAAATTACCGTAATTTCCGGTGTATAAGCCGCGGGTAAAATAAGTCTGTTTCAAACCAGAATTATTTTGAAATAAATAAATAATAGAATAAGATGTGACACATTACATTTCATTAAAAACAATTTCCGGTCCGGAACATATTTATTTGAGCCGCGGCTTATACGCCGGAAATTACGGTATTAATTGGTGTAAAAACAAGTTTTAAACAACTGATTACTTAACAAAAGTAGAATGAAGAAAAAAAAATGCATTGAACACTGATGTAGATTGTACTTTATAATTTATTATATCATAGTGCTTCCTTTTGAACTCAGTTAATTCAATCCATTCAAAAGTAATTTATATTAATAAAAAAAAAAGATGTTTGTGTGTCCGTGATGGCTACAGTAAAGTCTATTACACGTAGAGGTCTGAAAATTTGGGTGAGGATAGTCCAAAGCCGGTCCTGATGCACCTGCGGCTAAGATTTCTCATTTTTTGTTGATTAATTGATATATATTAACTAATAACCTTAGTAAACATCTTAAAATGGCTCAAAAAGTCACAATGAGGTGGCCGAAATCCCGTTGCACAGTTTTCAAAGCAGGGAAGTAACCGATTAACCGTACTTTTTTCCAGTCTTTTGCGGCTCTTGTCGGCTAGGCAAATGGAGATACGAAAAAGCAAAAAATATACGCCATATCATCGTACTTTCATCTATATAACGGTGCAATACGTTTAAAGCATATTATATTAACCCTTTAAATCAAATTCTTTTCGAAACGTCGTTTTTCGCGTCCCGTACTTTCACTTTCCGCATGCACTCGACCGTTCGAAATAAGAGAAAAAAAATCGCTTAAAGCAGGTACCTTCTTCTCTACGACACAATAATCCGTTTTAAAAACTATGAATATCAACCCTTTCAAAAAAATTATTTTTTGGACGATGCGTTTCGGGTGCTTTTGCATTTTTCTGCAATGTTTAAATATCTGCTTCCACACTTCGGATCAAAATACGAAAAAAAAAATATATATATCACTTATTTAGCATTTATTTTTCTTTCGAACGGTGTAATCCGTATGAAAAATATTAATATTAACCTTTTCAAAAAAAATATTTTCCGAAAAGTCACATCGGTGGCTTTAGTTTTTTTGTGCATATTTTAAATTTTTGCATCGACTTCGAAACACAAAATACAAAAAAAAAAAAAAAAAAAAAAACATACCCGTTTTTTAAGAATACATTTACTTATAAACGACATTATTTAGTTAAAAGAAATACCAATATTAATCCTTTCAAAAAATATTTTTTCTCGAACTCACTTACGGCTCCCATTGCGCATATCTTATTTAAACTTCTGCCGTAAACTGGTTTTTGCACTAATACTCTAAAATCTTAAACTAACCTTTTAACTGTTGTTTCTATAAAATTTTGATTTAGAAATATTGAGATTTAGTGGTAAAATAATCAATTTGAAAATGCAAAATCGGTTTCAAACTTTTAACTCTATAATATAGTAGATTTTCTGCTCAGCGATTTTTGAAGTTTTTACAATTTTCAATGCCATTTTTAGCAATATTTTACGTTCCGTGGCAATTTTTTTACATTCGTAAGAAGAATTTGGTTTAAAACATTTAGCCTAATTAGCACATTTTGTTTTTCTCTATTTTCAATGCGATTTTTAGCGTTTATTCGCGTTTCGCGCCGATTTTTTGACATTCGTGAGAGATTTTCGGCTACAGTGTTTTAGCTCACTGTACTAAATTTTGTCCTCTGCTATTTTTAAATTTTTTGCAATTTTTTCCGTTTTTATTTTTTTTTCTGAATCTATGGTAATTTTTCGCCACTAGTAAAAGAAATCCGATTGTAATCAATTTTTTGACGTAAGTAAATTATGTCCTCTTTCCAATAAAGTTTATTCGGAATCCGTACAGCAATGTTTTAATTTTTCGCAATTTTTGGAGTTTTATCACATTTTGCGGCGTTTTTGTGATATTCGTAAAATACCTCTTGTTTTAAATTTTCCCCAATGTAGTAAATTTTGCCCTTTGCGATTTTTGATGCGACTTTTAGAGTCTTTTCGCGATTTTCTGCGATTTCCCCCCCAGTTTTACCTTCTAGCCCAATATAGTAAATTTTGTTCTTTTTTCAATAAAATTTATTCAGAATTCGTGCAGAGATTTTAAATATTTCATGATTTTAAGATTTTTTTCGCGTTTTGTGTTATTTTTTGATGGGCCCGGGTAACGCCGGGTGGGTCGTTATAAATATATATCTTAATTACATATTTTGAAAATATGCCTGGATTTCATTATTTTTTTTTATTATTATGAATCTAATATCCATATTCCTCAATACTTTTATCAGAGAAAGACGTAGATTTCAGTTAGCAAATAACAAATACTTAAAGAAAAAAAAGAATACGTTTGAGAATGCTTATATGTGTTCGTTTTACATGTGTTTCAGGAAATTCGATGGTCCAACCTGATTTAGAAAAAGGAGCACCTTTCATAATTGTCTATAATATGTGAGCACCGCCCTTTTTCGAAATAACCCTTTCATTCATTTGCCATTAAGGTGGTTCTCAAATGATCTGCTGAACAACGCGAAACTTTCTGACACAATTTCATTGACTCCATTTTTAAATGCAAAGGCATAAAATTGACAGACCTGACTATGGAAGCAATTTGGAATTGAAATAAGCTTTCCATTTTTTTTTTGTATCAATAAATTACTTATCGAATTATAAGCGATTTTTGTCACGTTATGACACACTTTTCTCTTTTCTGTCACTGACGCATTGGCAATTTGGTTCAAAATACCGACTTTGACAGTATTTTCTGAAAGATCTTATGCCTTTTTTACTAAAAAATGGAAAAGGTGTTTCGATTACAAACTTTCTGAATGACAACACCTGGCTATTTCATGCGTTTCTGAACAAAAAGGAATTAAAAAGTGTGTCTGAAAGCAGATCCTTTGGATTTAAGAACAGAATTAAATGTTGGCGACTATTATTCGCGTTCTCTTCGTTTGTAAGAGTCTCAACAAATATTTTTCTCTTACTCAACAGCACGAATTTTCTTGACACATTCAAGAAATAACTTTCTTTCCGAACTCAGGATTCCTACTCACAAATTCAGGTTCTCACATTAATGCGCCTAAGAATCGAATAGCGTTCTTCGTTTTCCTATAAATTCCGTACATCTTCAGTTATAACTAATTTCTCATAGACTGTTTACTGTTATAGTAAAACGTAAAGCACTATTCGATTCCTTACAGCCTGATTACCGACAAATTTTATACTTTTATAAATAAATATTTTTCGCGAATATGTCAGAAAGTGGCTGGTTTAGATTTGAAAACAGTTTTACAAAATGTAAAACGCAGTTCAATTCTTTGAGCCTGCGAATAACCATAACTGTAAATTTGATACCTTTATTAATAACGCAAATTTGTCAGAAAGTAACTGATTTAAATTTGAAAACAGATTTAAATATTACAATATCCATTGTTTAAATGAAGAGATTTTGTCAGAAGCCTTGTAATAAACTTTACCTCAATCATACTTTTTCGCTTAATGTTTAATTGTTATAAGACAAAAAAAAAATGTTTTTCCAAGTTCAGAATAGAAAAAAAAAAAGAAAAAGATAACAGTTCAAATATCAAGCAGGAACACGCGCATTCTCCGATTTCTTAAAATCACCTTGCCGATGCCGACCCGACACCCAAGACTTGAAACAAATAGCGTTCAATCATTTTTTTTTAAAATTCCATTTGTATAAATTGACAATCTTACTTCTTCGTAATTTCTTTCTACAAACATTCTCGTTTACGAGCGATATTTCACGGTTAACTTTACTGTCTATTAAACACATGTTTTCAGTTTTCAAGATGCAAACCAGTGGGTTAGCGCTTCACTAATTAATGATCAGCATGACTAACACATGTCTATTGCCGTTCACCCTGCTGAGATCATCGCTTTTAAAACGTCATTAACAAGATTTAAAAAATTAGTCATGTACCAAAACATGTGGTAAGTAACTGGTATAATTGGGGTGATCTGGACTCTATTTTTTCAGGAGAAGGAAATGTTCCTATTTAACTTGCATTTCGACAGTTGTATACCGCAAGAAAATATAACAAAACTAATATACTTCTGAATAGAAATTTTTTTGGCGCATTCGATTCAAGACAGTTGAAAGAGCTAAATATTTTTCTTGCAAATATATATATATATATATATATATATATATATATATATTTCAGATTAGTTGAAATATACAAGATAGTTTAAAAAAAAATAAAAAATTGTGAAATGGTATGGGGAAATGGAGGGGGGGAAGCTAGGGGGGGGCTCAGCCCACCCTGCCCCCATCTGATTACGGACCTGCCCCCACCATTCTAATTGGAATATCGCGGTACCATAACCAGAGCAAAATTAGAGCTAATTGAGAGCTAATACCTGGTCAAGGGCGGCGCAAGAGGGGGTACGGGTGGGCATATGCCCCCCCCCATCGGGCATACCCCCCCCCCCCCCCCCCATCGTCGGGGTCAAAATTTAATTGTCGTCGGGGAAAATATTTTGACTTTTGGATTTCAACCCGAGTCGGGTCGGATCGGGTTGGCACTCTTATGATACAAAATAATATATTAGTAAATTAATATACTCAAAATAACTTATTTTCTAATTTAGATTCCTTTATTTCGGCTATAATATCTTATATCAAAATTTATATAACCGTTTCCTTTTGCAATAATTAATTTGTTCAGGACTTCAATTGTCTGTGGTTTGTAAAATTAAAAAGAAAGAAAAATATTTATGTCAGTTTATCTGTTAGGTGGCCGTGTTTCCCATCTCGATGCATTTCGTTTAGCTTAAACAAAGTCATCATAATATTCTTAGTTTTGTTTCGGCAAGCCATCTGCACCTGCCCGACCCGACAACTTTAATTTTGCTGCTTAAAAATTGTAATTTAATATTTGATTTCGGGTCGGCTTGGGTTGAAGTATTTCTGGTTCGGGTCGGAATGCGAAGGACGAAATTTTTTTTTATCGGCCTCGAGTTGCGGGTAGAATCTTGCATCGCGTGGGGCAAACAGAACCCGACTCGGTTCGTGGTTTGGATCGTATCCGAATCGGACTGACGCCTGACGCTAGTCTTTTTGTTGCGGGTCGGACTTGTATAATTTAACAGTGGGTCGCATAGGCGTAGCGTGACCGAAAATTTTGGGGGGGCACAAATGTTTATTAAACACACGTGCGCACGCACACATTCCCATATATATATACAGTGGTATCTTGGTTAAAAACGTCCTCGCAGAAATTTTTCACATTGGGTAAAAGGAAATCAGTTTCGACCTTAAAGCCCCCTTGACCTAAAAGTTTATTTTTCTTAAACATTCGTCGTACAGCCATTTTTGAATTTTTTGCGAAATGTTTATGTGATTTTTAGCGTTTTTTCGCGTTTTGCGACAGTGTTTCGGGGCGATTTTTTTACATCCGTAAACGGAATCCAACTTCAATCTATGTCCAATATAAGCAAATTTTGTGACCTGCGATTTTTAGATTTTTCACGAATTTTTTATTCAATTTTAAGCGTACCGCAGCGATTTTCTTAAACATTCGTAAAATATATCTGGTTTCAGTTTTTCAGCCCGATATAGAAAATTTTGTCCTCAGTAATTTCTAAATATTTCTTAAATTTTTTATGTGATTTTTAGGGGTTTTCCGCGTTTTGTGGCAGTTTTTTAACATTTGTGATGCGAATCTGGTTTCAACCTTTTAACCCATTATTGTAAAATTTGTCCTTTGCGATTTTTAAATTTTTCATGAATTTTTTATGAGATATTTTGCTGTTTTTTCGCGTTCTGCTGCGATTTTTAAACATTCGTAAAAGGAGTCCAGTTTTAATCTTTCAGCCCATTACTAAATTTTGAACTCTGCGATTACATTTTGTACTCACTGATTTTAATCGTGAATTTTTCATGCGACTTTTTGCGGGTTTTTTTTCGCGTTTCGTGGAAATTTTTAACATCTGTAACATGAATCCAATTACAACCTTTTAGCCCAATATAGTAAATGTTGGCTTCTTTCAATAATGTTTATTCGGAACTCGTTATAGTGAATTTGAATTCGTTCGTGAATTTGTTATGCGGGGTTTAGCGTTCTTTCGCGCTTTGCGACGATTTTTTCGACATTCGTAAAATGAATCCAGCTACAATATTTTAACCCAATATAATAAATTTAGTTCTCTACGATTTTTAAGTTTTTACGCATTTTGAAGCGATTTTTCTAACATTCGTAAAATAAATCCGGTTTCAGTTTTTAAATACAATACCGTTAATTTTGTCCTCTGCGATTTTTTAATTTTTCTTGAATTTTTTATGTGATTTTTTTTTCACGTTTCGTGGAGATATTTTCACATTCGTAAAAATAATCCGGTTTTAAACTTTTAGCCCAATAGAGTAATTTTTTTTTCTCTTTTCAATAAAGTTTTTTCCGAAACCGTACTATGATTTTAATTTTCAAAGCGATTTTAACGCTTTTTCGCGTTCCGTGGCGATTTTTTGAGATTCGTAAAAGGTATCCAGCTACAATTTTTAACCTAATGTAATAAATTTTGTTCGCGTAATGTTGTAAAGTTTTGCCCGATTATTTTTTTCAAATTTTACGTTTTTATGCGTTTTGCGGCGATTTTTCTACATTCGTAAAAGAAATCTGGTTTCAATCTTTGAACACAATACAGTAAATTTTGTCTTCTGTGGTTTTTGAATTTTTCGTGGAATTTTTTTTTGTTTTTTTTTATGGGATTTTTTTTTTTTTTTTTTTACGTGTTGTAAAGAAATATTCACATTCATAAAAAAAAAATCCACTTTCAATCTTTTAGCCCAATACAGTAAATTTTTTTCTCTTTTCAATAAACTTTATTCATCATTCGTACAATGATTTTAATTTATCATGCGATTTATTTATTTTTTTTTTTTTTTTGCGTTTTGCGTTTTGCAGCAATTTTTTAACATTTTTTACAGGAATCGAGTTTCAATCTTTTAGCCCAATATAGTAAATTTCGTCCTCTGCGATTAAAAAAGAGAAAGAGATTTTTAGCGTTTCTTTGCATTCTGTGGCGAAAGGAATCCGGTTTAAATGTATTAAAATCGCGTACATAAAAAATTGTACACGATTTTCTGCGGTTTTTCGCTGTTAGCGGCAATTTTTTAACACTTGTAAAATGAATTAGTTTTCAAGATTTTAGACCATTATAAGTATATTTTGTCCTCTGCAAATTTTGAATTTCTCGCGAAATTTTTAGTGTTTTTTCGCTTTTTCGGCAAATTTTAGACCTTTTTTTTCGAAACAGAAATAACTAACTCTGTTAAATTTTGCTTTCCTGCGATTAAATTAAAGTTGGAAGAATGCAAAATCGTCGTAACGTGAACTACGATGCTCAAAATATTAAACTAATTTCGGTCGAAATAAAAAATTAAAAAAATTCAAGGTTAGTTTTGATTCGAGACCAGATCAGGCGTAGTCTGCACGGGTGTACTCTGTTGAAAGTAGTTGGACCCGCACTACCAGGTTCATTTAATTCGAGGTTCACTTGGAAAAAAACGAACAAGTAAATGAGGAAGGCTCCGCTAGATCATTTTATTGAAATTAATATTTTAGTAACAAATATAATAAACAGCACCACAACAACTGTATCTGGCGCCTGGTGGGGGGGGGGGGGGGGGCACCGCGCGTACCATCCTTGGTATGGCCCTGTAACTAATCATTTAATGTATGTACGCCTGAAAAACTGTATGGAAAATTGCACATTCGATAGCAACAGTTTTGCTTAACAACGGTATTTCTGGAACGGATTACCATCGTTTACCAAGGTACAGCTGTATATTAACTTTAAAACAGCTCATTCAAGAAGGCTTACATTTTGAAAAGAAAATCATAACCATTGCATCTCAAACTAGTCGTTGGGGGCCACCGTAATACTTACCCATCATGGATATGCATAATGTAAAATATTAAAATAAAAATGTGTAAACTACTTATAAAATGCATTGCAGTTCAAATAAAATCGTGGCTTGATGACGTCACAAACTTTAAAGGCTCGATTACTGAATTGCTTGAAAGAAACATCCTTATAACTCCAAAAATAATAATCCTATTAACTAGCAGTTTATTGCATCTGATTAAGCGTCAAATTTCCAATTAAAATATATCTTTGAAGTGAAATTTGGATGAAATACAGGGTAAAAAAAATCGAAGAGTGTGGCAAATAGGATTCCAAATATCTCGGCAACTAATTATCCGATCGACTTCATGCTTTATGCAAAATTTGTTTTTTTATTGTCTTTTATATTCATTTCTTAAAATAACCAATTTCGAAAATTTGTATATACCTTTTATCATAACGAATATATCGAGAGTCCGAAGAAAATAGTTCCGGTTAATCGAGGTTATTGAAATGAAATAGAGGCTTCTTCCCATTATTACATACTAAGTACATACCAAATTGCAAGTCTCTATCTCAAGTTTTTCGGGAGATAGAGCGTTTACAGACACACAGACGGACGGCAATTTTTTTTTCTAAAAATATGTTTTTCGGAATCTCCAGTGACTGAAACGTGTAAATACGTCAAAATTTTTTTTTCGATTTTCAAAACGATTACAAGACTTACCCTATACTACGTATGATGGGTAAGTAAAATGTGAAGGTATAATAGCAGATTAAGTGATTTCAATAAAAAATAATAATAAGTAAGAGAGAGGAACATATTTAATAACTAGATGAAGAAAATATTAATTATTTTTTATAATCTTAGTGATGTGTGGTTGCATTCCATTGGTAAATAATTCCAGCGACGCAGCTTGGAAAAGCAGGATATTTATGACTTGATTAAATTATAATTAAAGTTACAACAAATTAAATGAAATATATATTGCGGGGAACAGAACTCCCGCTCTGATAAACACAACTACATTTTCCAAAATCTACAGACGGAATGAGAAGGGGGAAAAGTACATGTAGATATACTAACCACAAACAGCGGGAAAAACAGCTGACACATTGAAATTGACCGCAGCTGTAAGAGAGTGATAGTTCAAACATTCGTTTAATGAATGTTCGTATCAGGGTTTGTACTGCACAACACAATTTTTGCTACCAAATTCATCACCAAAGAAAAAGAGCTGAGCTATCTATACTGATCTGACATCTGATTAAGTAAAAAAAAAAAATGAAGAAATATAAAATGAAAATTAAAGTAGTTATTTCATTTCCATTTTGGGTCAATACAAGACAAGTCTTAATTGACTCTATCATATTTTAGAAATTGATGTTCAGAAAGTTGGGGGGGCACGTGCCCCCTCGTGCCCCCCCGAGGCTACGCCTATGGTGGGTCGATTCGAGTCGAGTTAACTTTAACTTTTTCGGGTTCCGGTCAGTTTCGGGTTGGGTTTTGACACTTCCGGGTATGGTTCAGGTTGACCCGATTTCTCAAAATAATCCCCAAAATATAGCTTAAAATGAAAAACTATATATTTTTTAATATTAATTGTTTCGAGAATTATTTTTTGTTTCGAGTCGGGTTTCGGGTTGAAGTGTATCAGGTTGAGGTCGACGAAATTCTTTTTGTCGATTTTGTGTCAAAATAAATTTTTTCGTGGGGGGTTCGGGTTGGGTTTCAGGTTGGTTTTAAACGGAATTTTCGGGTCCAGGTCGATACAACCCAAACTATTTTAGATGAAAATTTATATATTTTTTAATATGAATAATGTTTATTTTTCAACATAAACGACAAAATTGATATTAGAAATATGATTAAGGGCTTTTTTCCATAATTACATTAAGATTTGGATCAATTTTCTCCGATTAGGGCTTTCGGATCGGGTTGAATTGAAATATTTCGGATTCAAATTGAAGCATTTCAGGTTCAGGTGGAAGTATTTTGTTTTCGGATCGGGTGGCGAGTAGAACAAATATTTTTGTTAGGCTCGGCTCGGGGTTCGGGTTGTTTTTAAATACAATTTGCAGGCCGCAAATTTTACCTATTACACGATCAGGGCTCTAGTTGGGTGTAACCAGGGGTCGGAAGTAGCGTGCTACAAGTTGCGAAACTACAGTAGTCGTTATTTTTCCCATTAGTTTGTATGGTAGCGCGATACAATTAAAAAAAAAATCTCTGATGGCTCGGCCTACAGGCACAGGTAGATTTCGAAGACGCAGACCGTGGGGCGCCACTTTGTTGGGAATTGTGGAAGAAATGACCTTTTTGCCATGATGCGGGAGTTGGAACCGCCTACTTCGAAACCTAACTTGTTTGCAGGCAGAGCCAGCAGGGATTTTTTTTTGTTTTTAATTTTTTTTTTTTTTTGCTATAAGAGTTGGCCCTATAAAAAAACTTGTCAATATAAAAGATTTAGATAATATTAAGAGGATTTATAATAAATTTAAGCGGATTTTAAATCTTGGGAATTGACGAAGTTATGAATTTTTTTTTTCTAAAACCCCCCTTCCCCCCCCCTTGGGGCCATTTTTAATTATATCAGAAATCTGTCATATATAAATTTTCGGCCCTTCTCCTAGAAGTAATAATAACTTCAAACGGATTCGATACGTATCATAATTAAGAAATTATGGGTTTTTTCTGTTTTCACAAAAAGCCCCCCCCCCATCCCCCCCCCCCCTTTGTTTGATGTTGCCCATTAACGAACTTAACCGAGATTTTATGCCCCTTGATTTTATGTATCAGTTTTGAAAAGTTGCGGGAGTTGGAACCGCCTACTTCGAAAAATAACTTGTTTGCAGGCGGAGCCGGCAGGGATTTTTTTTGTTTTAAATTTTTTTTTGCTATAACGGTTGGTCCTATAAAAAACTTGTCAATATAAAAGTTTTAGATAATATTAAGAGGATTTATAATAAATTTAAGCGGATTTGATGTCTTGTGAATTGACGACGTTATGAATTTTTTTCTTCTAAAACACCCCCTTTCCCCCCCCCCCCCTTGGGGCCATTTTTAATTATATCAAAAATCTGTCATACATACATTTTCGGCCCTTCTCCTAGAAGTATTAATAACTTTAAACGGATTCGATACGTATCATAATTAAGAAATTATGGGTTTTTTTCTGTTTTCACAAAAAGCCCCCCCACCCTCCCCCTCTTGGTACGATTTTGCCCATTAACGAACTTGACCGAGATTTTATGCCCCTTGATTTTATGTATCAGTTTCGAAGAGATCTGTGCAGAATTATTGCAGTTATCGTGTCCATAAAAAAGTGACATAGATAGATAGAAAGATAGATAGATAGATAGATATATAAAGTTTTGAACTGGGGGTGTTTTTGGGTTCTGGGAGTCATGATCGGCGTAGATCTGCAAACATTTTTCAAAAATTCCATCTTAGGTGAGAATGTAATAGGGTAGCATTTCTTACGAAATCTACCTAAAATGGTATACTGTTCCGAAAGCAGCGGGAACCCGATTCGGAAGTTTGTTCGATTCGAGGTTTATCATATTCGAGGTCGAGGGTGGTGCTATACGGGGATCCGAGATCCAAATTCAACTGTCGTCGGGGAAAATATTTTGACCTACTAGTAGAATCCTGCATCGGGTTAGGGCCCATGACCCGACCCGACCCGACCCGAGTCGGGGCAGGTTAGTTTTTTAAAAAATTACCTGGGGCTAGCTTATAAAAAACTCAACTCTTGGGTCATGTAAGTGCTGATGTAAGCCGGGTTGACTACAATTGTTTCCGTTTCGGGTTTAGTTTGATTCTTGCGTGTCTGGCTTGGGTTAACCTGATTTTAAAAAAAAAAACTGTTCAGAATATTGTTTCAGATAAGAATCCTGTATCGGGTCAGGTAAACCGATTTTACCTGAAACCGACCAGACCCGCGATTCGGGTTGGAGCTAATTTTTTTGTTGTGGTTGCTGTTGGATTCGGATCGGGTTGACTATAATTGTTTCGGGTTGAGTTTTGATACTTTTGCGTCGTGTTCGGGATAGTCTGATTCTGCAATAAAACTCTAACGTTGTTGTTTTCAAATGAAAAACTAAATATTTAAATAAAAAAGTCTTTTTACGTGTTTATTTCCCTACATAAAAGGTAGAATTGATATTAGAAAAATGATTGTAGATTATTTTTTCATAATTGTATTAAACTATAGATTTTTTTTTTTTCGGGTCGGATTAGGGTAGAAGTATTTCGAATTTGGGGTAGACAAAAAATTTGTCGTTAAAATTTAATTTCTGCAGGGGAAAATATTTTGATTTCGGAGTAGAGTTGAGTCGGGTAACCAATTTTACGCCCACCACTCGACAGTCGGGTGGAGGTTAGTTTTTAAAAAATGACTCGAGGTTAGTGTTTTTAAAATAAACGACTTGTGGGTTACGTTGGCGCTAAACCGACCCGAACGAGATAAAAAAAATCCATTGAACAGTAGCCCGATCCAAACCCGACAAAATAAATTCTTCGTCTCGCAACTCGACCCGAACCTGAAATTTGAAGTTAGCCCGAAATCCGACCCGAACCAGACAAATAAAAATCCACCCATACGTAACCCGATCAGAACTCGACAAAATAATTTTCGTCGTCAAGCAACCCGATATGAACCAGAAAATTGATGGTAATCCGAAACCCGACCCGAACTCGACAAAAAAATCCATTGAACCGTTCCCAATCCAAAACCGACAAAATAAATTCCTTCGTGACACAACCCGATCCAAACCAGAAAAACAAGTTAACCCGACACCCGACCCGAGCCAGACAAAGGAGTACAACGAACCGTAGCCCAATCCGAACCCTAAAAATAATTCCTTCGTCTCGCAACCCGACTCGAACCTGAAAATTGAAGCTTACCCGAAACCCGACCGAACCTGAAAAATTATCTTAACCCGAAACCCGACCCAAATATTCTGAATATATAAGTTCTGAAAATATAAGTTAGCCGAAACCCGACCCGAACCAGGTCCGGCCCAAAGTCATTTTGGCGCCTGTGCGAGCGCCCCCCCCCCCCCCCGCGCATTAAACCCCCACACGCAAGAAAAATAGAAAAATTGCTTGACTTATATTCTTTTTTTTTTTAAATATTCATAATCTTTATACATATTATTAATAATTAGTTAATATATTAATTAAAAATGTTTTAACAGCAGATAAAAGTTTCTGAATTTAATCCTATATTAGAGTTTGTATTTGGTAAATTGTAAAGTCAAGTCTCACAAGGGAAATTTCAATTTTACAGTAATTATCAATCTTAATGTGTAACATTACGATACAAAAGTATAACACAAGGCACACACCACATGCTACTGGACGAAAATAACAAAAATAAGTTAATTAATTAAAATAAAATGAAACATTTTTTAGAAGAATACTGTTTAGAATGCTACAATTAAAGAAGCAGAATTATAGGTAAATAGCAACTATGAAAGATGAAAACTGTAATAGTGTCTTGTTCTTTAGTACATGAAACAAATATAATATAATAAATTAAAAAAAATAATAATGATTAAATTAAAAAAATAATAATTAAGATATAAAAATATAATAAATTTCGTATTTAAATATCTATTTTCGTAAAGGGCTCACTTTTCAAGATGAGAACTTAAAAGAAAAAGAAAAAAAAAGGAAAACCCGGTTTTTTCTTCAGCTAATTCCGAAAACATAAACATTTTTTTTCCTTCTTTTCATTTTTTGAATGTTTCTCTTTCTCTGTGATGATACCCCCCCCACCCCCCCTAAAAAAAATACTACTTTTAAGTAATTTAAATCAGTTAAACACTAAAGAAAAACTGATTGAGAATAAGTGTTGTATTTATAGTAATAAGCAATACCTTTTACAAAAAATGCCCAGATGTGCCAATTCGAAAACTTTTTTTTATCTCATACAATTTAATACTTAAAATTTGCTATCACAATGCCAAAAGTAAATGGCAATCTATGATCATCATGAAGATTCTAATAATATGAAACTCCGTGCATTAGTTCTTGAGATAGGGCTATTACTAAAATTGTGTAAATCCTGCAAAATGCAGCATAGCAGCGCCACTTGTTGGTTGATTTACACTAAAATTTAATCAGCAACAACTTATGAAAACGTCTAACTGAATCTGAAGTTTTATGAAGATTCCTGCATTAGTTTTTGAGATAGAGCTATTGCGGAAATCGTGATAAATGCAGCATAGCAGCGCCACCTGTTGGGCGATTTACACCAGAAACTAACATTGCTAACTAATTTCTTGCATTAGTTCTTGAGACATGAGATAGAGCGCCCCCTAAATTTTTGTCACAGACAGACAGAGTAACTGATTCACAGGCAGACATTTTGTAAAAACATGTTTTTCGGGTTCCCTGACCTCTAAAACATGCCAATCCGTCGAAAATCGAAAAGCCGAATCCAATACTTTCTTTTTGTACAGATAGAAAAGAGTAAAAAGGGTTGCACAACTTTATTCCAAAGAAACTTTGCCCAAGTAGATTTCATTCTTCCAGCTCTTAAGGTTCTAATTATTTCACAAAACAATGAATAATATCTGCCATATTGAATAGAATTAATTCCATTTCAGTTTGACTCAGTATCAAATAATCTGATTCCAAAAAAGTCTTATTTTATTTTAGCTAAATTTCCAGCAATTTTTATTTTTTAATTTACAATATTTGCTTAAAATTTCAGTTATTTTAATTAGAGTATTGCGAAATATTTATTGTGTAATGAGCTAAAGACTATATTATACTAATAAATAATCTCTAATGATGAATACAACAGTGCGTCATTATGACTCAATATATATTTTTATGACGTTATTTCTTAATGGCTTTCCGCTCAAACGTCTCTTTCAGACCATGTTTCGGAAAACTGGGGCAATACATAAATTCAAAGAATATAGAGAATGTGCATGTGACGTCACGAAGCCGTAAAGAACGAACGGTAGGCAAAACATACGCATGTCTACTGTATAGTTAG